>JAVXUP010005171.1:0-21748 GCA_033070095.1 Escallonia herrerae | reverse complement strand
TCGAAATGTTTAAAATCTAATAACCAATATAATAAGCTATTATGACTTTAATTGAATATTATATATCAGAAAAGCTCTCTAACATGAAATAATTACCTGTAAAATGAAAACTACTTAAGAGATTTAATAAGAGAAATTTAAGTACTATTTTAAATTCATGTTTAAGTTTTATAACCTTATAGCATATGGGCTATAAACGAATTCTTTTTTTTAGAAGATCCTTAATTTTATCATTTGTTAATATTATTCCCATGAAATTGATTAAATTTAAAAATAAATTCCCTATCAAATTTAAGTCAACGGCTAGATCATTATTTTGTTTTACAATATCAGATGATATTTATATTTTTTTAGATCTATAGATATTTATTATCATATAAGAGTAAGCTTTTTAAATATATGATTGCCATAATTAAGTATTGATAGATTAATAAATTGATTAAGAAGAGTTTTAGATTGTTTTAATAAATATATTTGTAAAATTATATAAGGCTTATTAATACAGAGACTAATCTAGAGATAAGGATCTCATCCAAGAAAGTATTGAGCTTTAGAGATACTTTTATTTTTATTAGTATATAGTCTTTGTAAATTTTATTTTACATTAATTGTATAATGTGATGATAAGTAATGATGTATCGCTACAAAGAAGCTATTGTAGAATTTCATTGTAAGGATATGTACAAAACGAAAAAAAAAATTAACATGATTAAGTCAGATTTCAATTAAATTGTTGACCTTCATAAATTCAAAGATGAATCTAACTTGATAAATATATCGGTTGAAAATTTTGGTCAATCATTTCCTTATTCTAGGATTTTGTGCTTTTATATTCACTCGCATTTGTTAAATGTAGAAATATCATTTTTATGCAAATTCCACATGAGATATATTAAAAGAAAAAGTGTAAATCTAAAACCTTATGCATGTGAGCAAGAGTTGATTTCACTCGCATTTTGTGCTTTTCTAGTTTTGAACAATCTTTTTCTTTAGTGTTTTTGTTGTCAGTAGTTAAACTCTTAAATATTCTAAATTCTGCATTCGCAATATATCAATACATCATGATTTTATGTTACCTTTTATACTCCTAAAGACTCTTTCATATATGAAAAAAGAAAACTAGATATCTAAACAAATAGAAGTGGATATAAAATTTAAAATGATATTAGTTATGTTATTATGGATGTAGTCTAAAATTTAGATTGAGAACTTTATTATATTTGAAGATAAATCTGCCTTAATAAGTATATATATATATATATATATATATATATATATATTAGGGGGCCGATCCACATCTACCGGTGGGAAAATAACAATTTTCCCACCGAACCGCAGGTAAGAGTAGCGGTTGGGAAGCAGCTGCCACGTGGTGCAAAAAAGGACAAAAAAAGGACGAAAAGGACCAAAATGGCACGAGAAATTCACCAAAATCTCACGAGAAAATGAAAATATCGCCAGAAAATGGGCATTAATGCCCAACCGCAACTCCTACATGCGGTTGGCATTAATGCCCAACCGCAACTCCTACACGCGGTTGCATTAATGCCATCCGTGACCCCCACCCCCCTTGCCCCCACCCCGTGGCCCCCACCCCTATGTCCTTTCCCCCACCCGTGAACCCCCCTTCCCCCACCCGTGAACCCCCCCTTCCCCCACGTGTCATTACCACCCTACCCCCCACCCCCACGTGTCATTCCCCCCTCCCCCTCCCTGCTGTTCACTTACAGACTTGTCCGTCTTCTTTCTTCTCTTCCTCTCTCACTTTTCTCTCTATAAAATCCCTCCTCCCCGAATCATTTCTTCCACTCTCCTCATTCTCCCTATCTCACATACATACAAACAAAAAAAATTTACGCTAGAAGATCGGTGGATAACCGCTAGAAGATCGATGGATTTTTCTTTAAATATATCAAGTTAAAACAAGTAAGTATTTTTCAATTTGTTCTTACCAATTGATTGTTTAAATTGTGTTACGCTTAAATTGTTCTTACAATAGTCTAAAATTCGTGTTTAGGGCGTCAAAATTACGTTTTGACAAATCGGGGTATTACATTCGAAAGATTCCAAAATAGCGATTTTTTAGGGCGTCAAAAATAGAATTTTTCACGAATTTATAAAAACTATCTAGAGCTAGATTTTGCCAAAGTGCAAAAAAGAGACCCTAGTTATTTTTAAAAGATCTGTATCAGGTAAAAATGTCAGATTTTTCCAAAGACTGGAAAGGGGTTAACTGATACGCGCAACCTTGTAACTTTGCAGTGTAATTTAAAATATCAAGCCAGCGCGATTTCGCGCGAAACTTTTATGAGAACCCTAGGGTGTTGGGAAGTTCCATTATCCAGGAATTCGGGCCATTCCGAAGCCGTTAGCTAATTTTTTGGCCGAACGGGCTTTTAAGCGCTCGATCCGGACACCGGTTCGCGATATTTAGGCGAAAAATCTGTAAAATACGTTTTAGATCAAGAATGAACTCAGGAAGCTTAAAATAGCTTTTTAAATCACTTTTGATATTTTCTCATGCCAGGGGCATTTTGGTAATTTGCCACCCGCAAGGGGAGTTTTGGTAATTTTACGGTGTCAAGTTTTCCAACGGACTTTTAAGTCCAGAAATGTAAGTAAAACGCCTGAAATGTTGTTTTGCAGCTGATTGCGGGGCATAATTGTCGCTAAAGGTGAAAACTTAATTAGACAGTTTTTTCACGAATTTATAAAAAATAGCTAGAGCTAGATTTTGCCAAAGTGCAAAACAGAGACCCTAGTTATTTTCAAAAGATCTGTATCAGATAAAAATTTCAGATTTTTCCAAAGACTGGAAAGGGGTTAAGTGATACGCGCAACCTTGTAACTTTGCAGTGTAATTTAAAATATCAAGCCAGCGCGATTTCGTGTGAAACTTTTATGAGAACCCTAGGGTGTTGGGAAGTTCCATTCCCTAGGAATTCGGGCCATTCCGAAGCCGTTAGCTAATTTTTTGGCCGAACGGGCTTTTAAGCGCTCGATCCGGACACCGGTTCGCGATATTTAGGCGAAAAATCTGTAAAATACGTTTTAGATCAAGAATGAACTCAGGAAGCTTAAAATAGCTTTTTAAAGCACTTTTGATATTTTCTCATGCCAGGGGACATTTTGGTAATTTGCCACCCCGCGAGGGGTGTTTTGGTAATTTTACGGTGTCAAGTTTTTCAGTCCAGAAATGTAAGTAAAACACCTGAAAGGTTGTTTTGAAGCTGGTTTGATGGATGTTAGGGTGACAATGAACCCCCGGGGGCATTTCGGTAATTTACCGCTCATCGGGGGCTATTTTGCTAACTGAACCAGCTTGAAAAATTTCTCGAATGATTTTTAGTTATAGGATAGGGGTGTAAGACACCCGGAAAGTTATTTTGTTCCAGTTGTTCTGAGATGTTTGTTGGGGCGATGGCTGCCAGGGGGTGTTTTGCATACGTAGCGGGGCAATTTTTGTTAACGCATCCCCTTTAAAATCTTCGGAGGAAATATTTGGTATATAATTGATGTGATACATTTAAAAAGTAGTAAGCAAAGCGGTTTTGAGGTGCTTTTGAAGCCGCCATATGGGGCGTTGGGGTGATAATGAACCCCCGGGGGAATTTCGGTAATTTGCCGCTCATCGGGGGCTATTTTGCTAATTTTACATTACACAAATTTGTGCTTAAAATAACTTTTAGTTCATGAAAGGGTGTGAGACACCTGAAAAGTTATTTTAAAGAGTGAATTCAGGAAGCTTAAAATCCCGTTTCAAAGCACTTTTCAGATTTTCTGATGCCAGGGGGCATTTTGGTAATTCGCATCCCCGATAGGGGTATTTTCGTAATTTTGCAGCGTTAAGTTTTTCAAAGGACTTCTTAGTCGAGAAATGTAAGCAAAGCACCTGAAAGGTTGTTTTGAAGCTAATTTGGGGCGTTAGGGTGATAATGAACCCCCGGGGGCATTTCGGTAATTTGCCGCTCATCGGGGGCTATTTTGCTAATTTTACATTATACAAAATTTCCAACAATTACGTTTAAATAAATTTTATTCTTCTTTTATTTAATTCTATGACTTGTTGAGAATGATATAATTTTTATTTTTTAGATTTCAGTATAAATATGGATGCAACTGGAGGAAATAATTTTTGTGAAGGTTCTGATCCACCTTACGTTGGTCAAGTTTTTCAAACACTGGACGAAGTTGAAGCATACTATAGAGCATATTCGAAAATGATAGGTTTCGGTATTAGAACTAAGACGACTAGAAAACGGGCGAATACAGATCAAATTTGTGCAAGACTATTTGAGTGTCATAGAGGAGCACCGCATGTAACCCCGGTCGTTCGGATCAGTGACGAAGGGACAACAAGACAAAGAAAACGGGACACATTTCCGGGTACCGGCTGCAAGGCCCATGTGTATGCAGTACACCGAAAAAATGAAAACCATTGGGTTGTGACAGGAGTGGAGTTGAGCCATAATCATCAGTTGATGACCCTAGTAAGATTGGTCAAATTCATCAACACCGAGAAATAAGCGCGGCACACAGACAACTAATTTTTACAATGGCCGAGGCTAAAATTCCACCTTCTAAGATGATGGGGGTTTTCTCAAGCCAGGCTGGGGGGATTGACAAGTTGAGTTTCAACGAAGTTGACCTTCGAAATGAACTTCGTGCTCGAGGAGAGAGTCTTTCGGTAAGAGTGATTCTCAAACTACACTTGATCTCTTCAGGTGCCTTCAAAGTGAGAATTCTGGATTTTTCTACAATCTCCAACTGGATGATGAGAACCGCATTAGTACTATATTTTGGGCGGACCCCCGTTCTAGAGCTGCTTACCAAAATTTTGGGGATGTTGTGACGTTTGACACCACATACCGCACCAATAAGTACTCTATGCCTTTTGCTCCGTTCACCGGGGTGAACCACCACTATCAGTCAATCTCGTTTGGCTTTGCCCTGCTTAGGGATGAGACGGAGGAGTCATTTACGTGGTTATTTGAAACGTGGCTTCAAGCAATGTATCATATTCCTCCAAAGACCATCATCACCGACCAAGATCTGGCAATGAAAAATGCAATCGCTAAGGTCCTTCCAGATACTCACCATGGCCTGTGCACATGGCACATAAGCAACAAATATCCCGAACGGCTTCACAATGTATATGCAAACCATCCGTCATTCAAGACTGACTTTAATACATGTGTGAAGAAATCGTTGACGGTAGACGTGTTCGAGGAGAGGTGGGCCACGTTAATGGATGACTACTATTTGCACAATCATGAATGGTTACAATCGTTGTATGAGATCAAGACACAGTGGGTCGGTGCCTACACCAAGAAGTTTTTTGCAGCCGGAATGACTACGACCTCGAGAAGCGAAGATATGAATTCATTCTTTGATGGGTACGTAGGCCAGTCTTCAAGTATAGCGGAGTTCGTACTAGAGATGCAGAAAGCCGTTGACAGGCAATTGTACCGTGAGAGAGAAGCCGACGCTGCTACAGTTTACAAAGAAAGAGCCATACTACTTTATTCACCTTTAGAGGCTCATGTGGCTCAAGTCTATACCAAGGAAATGTTTCGACAGTTTCAAGAGGAACTACTAAAGTCGAATCAATATGGCATGACAAAGTTGCACGAGTATTCCACCAGAGATATCAAGGTTTATGCTTTGAAAAATGTGACGAATTTCGCCAATCCGTGCTCTTCGTCGGCTCCGAGGAACAGACGACATTTTACCGTAGCAGTTTGTAAGGACACCGGGTTAGTTAATTGCAACTATCAACTGTTTGAGCATAAAGGTATACTTTGTCGACACGTGTTGAGGGTTTTGAGCGCCAAGAATGCTAGTGAAATCCCTCCACAGTATATCTTGGAACGGTGGACGAAGGAAGCCAATAGAGTCCACGGTCACATTCCTTACGTGCCCAATGTTTCAGTTGATTTCGAGCAATCTGAGACGCTGCGATATAATCACCTTTGTAACATCATGCACGGTTTATCAATGGATGCAGCGTCAACATTTGATGGGTACAGGTATCAAGTTGAAGCAGCCGCACGGGATAAGGCTAAGCATGCACAGTTTAGGATGGCATTACCAGAAACTGTGGACACTCCGACTACTCGGATGACTCCAGCCGGTAGATTCAATCGAGCCAAACAGCCAGTCATTGACGGCACTGACCTACAAGGTGAGGAGGACGACATTTTTGATCCAATTATTTCTCAAACAAAAGGGCGAAAACGAGCAATACGCATGAAGAATCCGATTGAAGAAGCAACGGGTCAAAAAAAATTACGAAAGTGTGCGTTGTGTAATAAGATGACTGATCATGACAAGAGAAACCATTATAAAGTGTTAGGTATCGAACCTGGCAATATGGTTGAGGAGGACGATGATGAGGAAGAGTTTTAGAGTTAATGTTTCAGTTGTATAAATTGAACTTTTATAATGTTTATTTGTGATTTGGTTTGTGGAATCTTTAATTTGTGATTTGGTTTGTGGATTATTGATATTTTTGGTAACTCCGTTTTCGGGCACACTTTAGGGCCCAATTGATAGCTTCCGAAAAAAGTTGTAATTTTTTTTGTCACTTTTTTTTCGCTCATTGCACCTCAGGCACGCTAGTTAGCCCATTTGTAAGAATTTCGGCGAAGAACGAGACACATTATTTTTTGGGTTTTTCTAGGAAGGGTCTATTCGGGCACACTTTAGGGCCCAATTGATAGCTTCCGAAAAAAGTTGTAATTTTTTTTGTCACTTTTTTTTTCGCTCATTGCACCTCAGGCACGCTAGTTAGCCCATTTGTAAGAATTTCGGCGAAGAATGAGACACATTATTTTTTGGATTTTCTTAGGAAGGGCCTATTCGGGCACACTTTAGGGCCCAATTGATAGCTTCCGAAAAAAGTTGTAATTTTTTTTGTCACTTTTTTTTCGCTCATTGCACCTCAGGCACGTTAGTTAGCCCATTTGTAAGAAGTTCAGTGAAAAATGAGACACATTATTTTTTGGGTTTTCCTAGGGAGGGCCTATTCGGGCACACTTTAGGGCCCAATTTTTTTTGTCACTCTACACATCCGCTCTTTTAGAAAATACACGCTACACACATCAACCACTCCACAGCGGACTCCTTACAGCCTCAACAACCACGAGGGTCCGGGCCGATAAGATGCGCCCTAGCGGAGAGGTGACGAAACGCTATAAACCGAGTTCTCATCAAAGCGGGGGATACTGACAGCCCGCAATGATCCCAACCGTGTAAGGGCAATGTGTTTGCATGGTTCCCGCAAGGGCATCCCACGTATGTAGTGGTTATTTAGGAGAAGAAATAGAGCGGGGCTCCGCCCCGTAAGTTCTGCATAAATTGACTTGCGCATTCGCACAATCTGACGAGCACATTTGCAGAAACCGACTGGTGTTTTTGCAGAAAACGACTGGTGTCACCACGGCCCGGTTGCGTCTACACATCCGCTCTTTTAGAAAATTCACGCTACACACATCATCCATTCTTATGTATTTTCGCGAAAAAGGAGCCACGCTATTTTTTTGGGTTTTTCTATGAAGGGCCTATTTGCGCACACTTTAGCGCCAAATTCAATGCTTGCGAAAAATTATGTACATTTTTTTTCAATGTTCTTTGCTCATTGTACCTTAGCCACGCTAGTTAGGATAATGGTAATGAAGGCGTCTAGCTTGATTCTTTTTCAGCTCCCAGGCTATCCTATACCTAAACGTCAAGGCATCCTTCCTAGTCCACGACGTATATTTGAGCACCTTCCACTGTTGCACCTCGTCCTTCAACAAATTCAAGGCATCAGCCACCTCGAAGTTCGGCCCTCTACCACTCCTGTATGGCCGCATGTCTACAGCGGGTTTTGGTATCTCTTGTAGACAGCCAGCTTGCCTCATAGCTCGATCGGGCATCTGAAACTCACATTCTTCGAAATGAATAAGCGGCACCCGAACCAAACCTGCCAGCACGTACGACACCGGAAGTTGCCAGCACCACTCATCCAACCGATACATCATCTTGCCATAGGGCTGCCACGTCACCTGGGATGCATCCAGTATCTCTAGTTCCCCCCGATAGAACTTCAAATGGTGGTGAGGGTCTACCCGTTTCTTCCTCCGGTTGGTCGTAGGCCCCCATGCCCACACCCTAGGCCACGTCTCATCGGGATCTACCCGCGGTTGTGGACGACCCGTGGGTAGCCTCTCGTAAGACCAAACTTGTGAATGCAAACATTATATGGAATTAGTAATTAATCACGAATATATTGACACGTCAAAACAAGAATATAAATGCTCATACCTGTAATAGAGTCAGGCAGGCGGCAATGGACTTGGCACCGTTTCTCGTAGCCTTATGCAGTGCTCGATATAGGTGCGCAAGGACAGCTGAACCCCACGAATACGAGTATACCTCCTCAAGATCCTCCAAGAACACCATATACTTCGGATGCACCGTGTTTTTCGAATGCGTCGGAAGTAATATAGCTCCAATAATATACAGAAGGAATGCCTTCGTATACGTCACAAAATCATGAGGAGTGTATTCATCCGGTAGCACGCCGTACTGCTCTCTCAGCCATTTAAGTTTGATTCCGTTTGTTGTAAGAGCTTCCCTCGGAATTCCCGGAAAATACTTCCTAGCCATATTCGCTATGGATGCAGACGTTTTGCTCAACGTAATGGGTCTGCCGTGACATGGGATTCCAAGTATAAATCCGACGTCCTCTAATGTAATAGTCATTTCATCAAACCGGAAGTGAAATGAGTTCGTCTCGCTCCTCCATCGTTCAACTAGAGCGGATATGAGGCAATCGTCGTGTCGAGACCAAATCCCGCAATCGGTGAACATGGATAAATTTTGCCGGTGTAATAGTTGTATTTGTTCCTCGTTTAGTACCCACTCTTCGAGGTGAGTTGTGCTTTGAATTGTTTCCAAAACACCCCTATCGACACCGTCAAATACGTGCCTCGCGACGTGGTCATCGTCATCGTATAGGACTGATGTATCATGAGGTCCGGGGTTGAAATCCATATCTATAAGAAGAAAATATAATCGTAAACCAACTTAGCGTCCATAATATTTACATTCCAAAACTGTAACTGGATCTTTAACCTAGCTTACCAACGCATTAGCAATAGTCATTATCTCGTTATTTCAATGTATTAACACCATTCCTCACTTCCCATCACTCCGAACGCTTAATTACATGCGTTCCCTAAAATTTAGGGCCAACGTGGAAATTTACCAATATACCCCCTGATGGCGGCTACACCACCGGCAGTCTCAAAACCGCTTTGCTTACTACTTTTTAAATGTATCACATCAATTATATACCAAATATTTCCTCCGAAAATTTTAAAGGGGATGCGGTAACAAAAATTGCCCCGCTACGTATGCAAAACACCCCCTGGCAGCCATCGCCCCAACAAACATCTCAGAACAACTGGAACAAAATAACTTTCCGGGTGTCTTACACCCCTATCCTATAACTAAAAATCATTCGGGAAATTTTTCAAGCTAGTTCAGTTAACAAAATAGCCCCCGATGAGCGGCAAATTACCGAAATGCCCCCGGGGGTTCATTATCACCCTAACACCCATCAAACCAGCTTCAAAACAACCTTTCAGGTGTTTTACTTATATTTCTGGACTGAAAAACTTGACACCGTAAAATTACCAAAACACCCCTCGCGGGGTGGCAAATTACCAAAATGCCCCCTGGCATGAGAAAATATCAAAAGTGCTTTAAAAAGCTATTTTAAGCTTCCTGAGTTCATTCTTGATCTAAAACGTATTTTACGGATTTTTCGCCTAAATATCGCGAACCGGTGTCCGGATCGAGCGCTTAAAAGCCCGTTCGGCCAAAAAATTAGCTAACGGCTTCGGAATGGCCCGAATTCCTGGGGAATGGAACTTTCCAACACCCTAGGGTTCTCATAAAAGTTTCGCACGAAATCGCGCTGGCTTGATATTTTAAATTACACTGCAAAATTACAAGGTTGCGCGTATCAGTTAACCCCTTTCCAGTCTTTGGAAAAATCTGAAATGTTTACCTGATACAGATCTTTTGAAAATAACTAGGGTCTCTTTTTTGCCCTTTGGCAAAATCTAGCTCTAGATAGTTTTTATAAATTCGTGAAAAATTTTATTTTTGACGCCCTAAAAATTCGCTATTTTGGAATCTTTCGAATGTAATACCCCGATTTGTCAAAACGTAATTTTGATGCCCTAAACACGAATTTTAGACTATTGTAAGAACAATTTAAGCGTAACACAATTTAAACAATCAATTGGTAAGAACAAATTGAAAAATACTTACTTGTTTTAACTTGATATATTTAAAGAAAAATCCACCGATCTTCTAGCGTAAATTTTTTTTGTTTGTATGTAGGTGAGATAGGGAGAATGAGGAGAGTGGAAGAAATGATTCGGGGAGGAGGGATTTTTTAGAGAGAAAAGTGAGAGAGGAAGAGAAGAAAGAAGACGGACAAGTCCGTGAGTGAACAACAGGGAGGGGGAGGGGGGAATGACACATGGGGGTGGGGGGTAGGGTGGTAATGACACGTGGGCGAAGGGGGGGTTCACGGGTGGGGGAAAGGACATAGGGGTGGGGGCCACGGGATGGGGGGCAAGGGGGTGGGGGTCACGGATGGCATTAATGCCAACCGCATGTAGGAGTTGTGGTTGGGCATTAATGCCAACCGCATGTAGGAGTTGCGGTTGGGCATTAAAGCCCATTTTCTGGCGATATTTTTATTTTCTCGTGAGATTTTGGTGAATTTCTCGTGCCATTTGGGTCCTTTTTCGTCCTTTTTTGCAGCTGCTTCCCAACCGCTACTCTTACCTGTGGTTCGGTGGGAAAATTGTTATTTTTCCACCGGTAGACGTGGATCGGCCCCCATATATATATATATATATATAACATGATAACCAAATAAGAGAATATAAGAAATCTGAAAGAACTCAAATTCACTTTGCACAAGTCAGATTTATAACGCTTCCTCACGTATATCTTTCAATTGTTTGTGTACTCAAAGATTAACTCTTCCCTCTTGATCTTAAACACAATACAAGATAACGTATATATACTTAGAGATAAGGAGTGATCTTCTCTAGACAACCAATGTGGAACAAAGATGTCTTTTATGCTTAAGGGTCGCAATCTTCTTTAAGTAACCGATGTGGGATATAAATAAAAGACATATATCAATAAGTACTTTGTTAAATGTTAGTTATATTTTGTTCAAAAATTTACTTATTACGAGATTTTGAGCTATCGTATTTAGTCATGTTAATTAACTTTTATAATCTTTATATTATCATCTCATACAATAGATATTATTTTCTCTGTGTACTTTATTAGTAAGTGTCGTTTGCTTCTAAAAATGCCATACCATCCTTATTTAATTAGTCATGTTGATTAACTTTTATAATCATATGCTGTAAGAATATATATAGACCAAAATATTTCCTAAGAAATCTAAACTAATAAGTAGTTAATGTTATGAGCAACCCATTGAAATGTACAAATTACCATAAAAGATATTTAGACAATAATATAAAATGTCTTATACATTAGGTAATTGATCTCAATATGTTCACCGCATATTGTTGTAAGTGGAACTTATATTTTTCTTTTTTGTGTACTAGATAAATTCTAATCTTTGTTCATCTTTGTTGTGTACTAGATAACTTCTAATCTTTGTAAGTGGAACTATAAATCATGATAATTGTAGTTGGAAAATAGTAGTGAACCATCTGGGACACGTTTTTAAATCATGATAATAGTAGTGAACAAACTGGGACACGTTTTTTTTGTTTTTGTTTTGGGACCACTGCAAAAGATTCCAACGCTTCATAATCGTGAAAGTGATGAGGGAAACGTATGAAAAAACTCACAGAGGAAAAGCATTTCTGCTGCTGTTTTACTTCAATTCAATGTTTGCCTATAAATACAGGGTTCCGAGACCTCTTCCTCCCCACAAGAAAGCAGCAAAGCATTTCTGCCATTTTTCTACTTCACAGCCAAGTATTAGCACAAGCACCATTTGCAGCCAAAAACCTTTGATGGCAACCCCGGTGGTTCCTGGTGCAACCTTCCGGCACGATTTTCCCGAGGGTTTCCTTTTTGGTGCATCAACCTCTGCTTTTCAGGTACTTTTTTCCAACATACTCCAACCGAAAACTGACGTAATTACCATCTCTATCAAAGGCTGAACCACCACAAAATGGACCCTGTCAATATTCTGATCATCCTTCGTGACATTCTCTCGAGTGCAAGTCCTGGATAGACACACTGTGGAGTCACCGCAACTAAGGTGCTCTGCATAGAACTGCATAAACAGACGGAGCTAAGATTGCAGAGTGTTTGAACCAAGACCTTACTAACACCATCTTGCTAACACCTTACTAACAAGTAACAGGAGATCTCTTGTTGAGTCACCAATTTCTTGAAGTTCACCTATTAAACCAAGTATATCATAGCTCAAACACAGTAAAAATAGACATACAAAATTTTGGCTAATTTTATTGTCAAAGTAAATATTGCTTATGTTAAAGTTATGTGTACTTTGAAGTGATTGTACCATCTGTATTTCTAAGTACAACCATGTTTTGGCAAAAAATATCTACTTTGGGAGAATGGCGGACGTAAAAATTTTGAGGCAAAGTTTCTGTGAACAAGGATGAATCAGATTGAAGAAGTCTTTCTGCCTAAAACTGTATATGTTATGCCAATGAAGATCTTTTGTTCTGCTAATTTGCCTTTGCCTTTTCAGATTGAAGGTGCTGTCGATGAAGGTGGGAGGGGCCCAAGCATATGGGATACTTTTGCCGAGGAACAAGGTCCCTCTCTTTTCGCCCCTCGTCCGTGTTCCTGTGTCATTTGGTCCTTGAAAAAGCCTTTTGAGTACTTGTTTTCGGACGCTGATAAGGAACTCATCAACTTGCGATTTCTCCGGATAATTAATTTAAGAGCGGACTCCTCACATCTACCACGACCTAGTGCATACAAAAATATAAACACTTTTTCCTCTTATTTTTAATTCCAAAAAGTCAACATAAATTGATGGAAAATGCGAACCTGTTTAACCACTAGTCCTTTGCATTTCTTTAGGAACAAATTTTAACTCCGACCCGACTTGTAAGAATCTTTCTCCAACCACGTATATAGTGACAATTAATAGTCGCTAAATATTTCTAGTGACTTTTCTTCTAACACTTTCAGCGATAATTATTAGCAGGACTTTTTTAGCGTTACTAAATAAAAATCACTAAAAATATTTAGAAACGCTTGATTGTCACTATATAGGGGTTAGAAGGAAGATTCTTCCAATCGAGATAACAACCAATTTTTTTTCCTTTCCTTAGTAGTTCTAATAATGCCACCCAAGAAGCTACTTTGTTATAGTAAAAAAGAAAAGGAAAAAAAAACACTTTTCATTTAACAACATCTTTGGGCCTCTTTTACTATTTAAACGCTCTCTGAGGACTTTGTCAATTAATTCACCATGTACCCCTTGCTCTATCTCTATCTGTCCACACTGTTTTCATTTTCTTCTTCCCATAAAACCAATCTCTACATTGAGACAAAACGCATCATAATTAAGTTTGGTTTTGGAACTTGGAGAGTTTCTATTTAGAGCTTAAAGCTAGAATATATATTATTTATATGTTTATATTTATATATGTCTATACTTCTATACAACTTATAAAGAGAATGATTCTTTTGCTGTAATACAAGTTTTGGTGTTACATAATTACCTATCTAGAACAGTAACACTAGACACGATGAGAAAAATCATTAAAATTGACACAAAATAAAAATATTAAATTGTAATTTACTATCTTAATGACATGTCTGGTTGCTACACTTTAAATTACTCATATATCATGCTTGATTTTTATCAAACCTTAATGGAACAACTTGATTTTTATACACACAACGCATGTGTCATAAAACCTAGTGGTGTTTATAAAGGACATATTTTTTGGTTCAACATTTCTTTTACTGTTACATAACTACCTATATAAAGTGGTGACATGTGACATTCTAAGAATTTTTTTATAAAAGTGGCAAAATAAAAATTTTAGATAATAATTAACTATCTATGCGAACATGTTTAGTTTCATAATTAAAATGTAATAAAAATGTAAATAAAATAAATCCTAATTCCAAGCTTAATATTGCTACAAGATCACGTGTTCCACGTGAGCAACACATGACACTTAAGAATACTTAACATTGAAACTTTGAAAAAAATTAGATTACTACTCTTTAATAACTAACTTTGCACATGCATGGCATTTGCCACAAAACTAGTTTAACTAATGGGAATAGACTTTCGATTGCATGTCTTACTCACTTCTTATGCGATGTATTAAAGATTCAGTTCTATTATTGTTCGATTACAGATCTCTATGGTTGGCAGGATGGTACAGATTATTATCACCGATATGAGGTTCGTAAAATAAGTTTATTAATTAACCAATAGTTTCCACAGTTATTCTTTTTCTCATTTGTTACGACCAAAAATTATCATTTCACTAATTTGCTACGAAATTATTATATACATGCTCGAGACGAAATGCAGAAGTTCTCTTATATCACAATGGTGTTTGAATTACAAAAGGAACGAAATTAATGTGGTCCATTAAACTATCTCTTCATCAACAACATACTTGTACTAGCTACATGTCTAGGAACCTTTTACACCGTTTTCAGGAAGATGTGAAGCTCATTGAGTATATGGGACTAGATGTCTAGTAATTTTTTACACCTTTTTCAGGAAGATGTGAAGCTCATTAACTACATGGGACTAGATTCTTATCGGTTATCAATCTCATGGTCGAGAGTACTACCAAGTAAGCTTCAATACGGGCCATTTGACGTCATATATTATCGTATATATAGCGATTGATGCGTGGTACTTTTGAATGTAGAACTTATTGCAAATATGTAAATGGTGTGATAAATAACAACTCCAAATATGCCCGTAATGTCGTTATAACTTTATTGCGCTTACTTTATTTGTTTTCTCTGTCTAATCGTACTTTCCAGACGGAAAATTATCTGGGGGCAGGAACGAGGAAGGCATAGCATTCTACAACAATCTCATAAACGAGCTTCTTGCCGCAGGTTACGCTTCAATACTTAGTCCATCAAACAAGCACGCTCAAACACACAACAACACGGGAGGACACATATTCGTGATCATTTCGGCTCACAGAGTTTAGTCCTCACGTATATGCATGCAGGTATAATCCTTGTCGTGACTCTTTCCCACTGGGACATTCCCCAAGGCCTAGATGACGAATATGGTGGTTTTTTGTCACCAGAAATTACGTAAGTGGCTTGCTTGTCGTCCCATGATCCATATACCTATGTTGAACTATTTCGGATGTTGATTGTGCATGTGCTGACACTATTTTTCAGTCTATAAGTAGACGATAGGGTGTGACGTGTGAGTGTTAGGAACCAGCGAGGACAACGAGTACCATGTCTTTATATACTATAATTGCACTATGAAACAAGAAGGAACCAAAAAAAAAAGGAAGTGAAAGCCGAAAGTGATTTAAGAGGAACCCCAGGAGTAACAATGCTTGTTTTCTCAAGTGCTCTTCTTGTACCAGCTCCATTTAATAGGATATATAGTTAATAATAACACGTGATTATTAATTTTGAAAATCTCATCTATTAATAATATGTTTTTAAAGTAGCAACTCCATTTATTAGGATATGGTTAATAATAACACTCGGTGATTATTAATTTTGAAAATCTCAACTATTATTCCTAATCATAAGAGAGAAAATATGGAACATATATTTCTGTATCAATTTGCGTACCCTACATGTGCATTCTGAAATTTATACCGAGCCTCATTTAAAAAGTGACAAGCAAAATGCTCAAGCGGCTGTATTTGGGATGGATATCATGAGTTTTTTGTTAGACTTAATTTATACTTTGATACAAGAATAGGGAAATTGTTATTCGTGAATAATGATTAATGAAGTAATGATTCTAACAAAATAAACTTAATAATAAAGTTATGTACTTCTAATAGCTAACAGTTCTCCAATATTTCCAAGATCAATAATTATAGCAGTTGTCCAATAGTTTGGGTAGCTCGTAGAAAAGGCACCTTCTCAAATGATCCATGGATGTACGTAGGCAAAGCTGGACTAGAAACTTTTAGGAATTTACTACAACATGATGAACTACCTAATGAACAGGCAGGACTTCGTAGACTTCGCCAACCTTTGCTTCGCGGAATTTGGCGATCGGGTGAAGTTTTGGATCACATTCAGCGGACCATGGAGCTTGGCTTATTCTGGATATGGAGCGGGTACCATTGCGCCTGGTCGCGGGGTTAGTTCCAGTGCAGTGGAAACATTTGCTTCAAGGCACCTTCTACCTCCGGATCTCACTTTTTGTCGGCCATATAGAACAAGAATCCATCGTGCCGCTTCGGGGGATCCGGGAACAGAACCCTACTTGGTCGGACACCATCAGCTTCTTGCGCATGCAGCTGCAGTGAAGTTATACAGGGAAAACTACCAGGTAATTTTGCACAGATGATTTAAGTACTAGTAATGCCACTCACACTTAGCAGCGTGAGTAAGGGATGATTTTAACTACTAGTAGTGACACAAAGTTGGATTCTTAAGTTTTAAGTGAGACTAATTTGGACACTTTTTTCCTTCGCCAATTCATATCAACTTCATTTAAGAAGATATAATGTTAGTGATTGAAAAGGCTGAATATATGGTCATGCTTTCATTGCGTGTATGACCATATATAGTAATCAAAGTTGGCTGCTTTATGTTCTTCATAAAAGTGGTAATTCATTGGAACTTTTGTTTTATGACCATAGAGTACTCAAAATGGGAAGATTGGAATCATTCTCCAGCAAATTTGGCCTGTACCTCTGACCGACACGGAGGAAGACCGCGCTGCTGCGCAACGAAGCATAGATTTCATGTTGGGATGGTGAGTTGTGCATCTTCCTTATGCTCCATAATCTCCTTAATGTAATTATAAGGAGGAACTCTGACAAAACCATACTTCTAGTTCTAAACTAATACACCAGACCTATTTTGATACTTTGATTAGACTATCTTTTGAAAAAAGTTCATAGCTTTATACTTTTTTACCCTTCCATTCATTCGTCCGTAGAAGATTTATTTTTTTGTGTTTAATGCATATTTTAGCAACAAAAATAGCATGAAATGTACTACGTACAATATACATGGTGTAGATCTAAGAAACGTTCAAAATATTGTTGTCTTATGTTCAATAGTTCAGAGTGTTTTAAGTCCTCGGCTGCTGCAATTTCAAATTGATTTGGAAATTTGTTTTGACATGTAACTACACAGGAATTTTTGTGCATTTTTATCTTTGGGCGTCTATACATATCATGATAGATATGTTCATACTTTGCCCCCCTCCCACCCACAATAAGCAAAATTTGATTTCGCCCCTAGTGATTGTAACGTACAATCGCTCAAGATTGTAACGTACAGCTCAATGCATTGAGGAATAGACGTCCGTCTGGGTGCATGAAGCAGGATCACTACTGATGAAGCCTAATGTATTTGGTAAACAAGATCTATGTAATGCAGCATTAGCTTGAGGAAGTGCGATAAGAAAGTTTAGATTTTTGAGATGAAGTGTAGATATTTGCATGACATCTAATACGCACTCTTAAATCCTTCGTTCTCCTTTCCTTTTGCTTTTTGACACCTCTAGCTCGCTGTTAATCTTTACTTACACATAAAAAGGTCCGATCCCTTAACTTGATTTACCACGGTGTACATATTAGGTTCATGGATCCATTATATTATGGTGACTATCCAGACAGCATGAAAGATTTCTTAGGATCCCGTCTTCGAACGTTCACATCTGAAGAATCCCAGATGGTAAAAGGGTCGTACGATTTCATAGCACTTAACTACTATACTGCTACTTATGTGAGAGATGCACCTGAGGCTGCCAATGGACCCCCAAGTGTTATTACTGATCCCAGAGTCGAGTATGAAAGTAAGTTCAAGAAACTACCACCTTTTGTTAACAAGCCACTCTATATGGTAAACAAATAGAAGTTAAGAAATTTCTCAGTTCATGCTGTCGGGGTTCTAAGAATATCCCTCTTTCTTTTTCTTTGGTAGCCGAGCGTGATGGGGTACAAATTGGTGAACAGGCAAGTCCTTCAATTTAATCCACACTTCTTTCTTTCTCTTTTTTAATTTGAATGCATCAGGAAGTACTTAGACATTTGTTACGATAATGTTACAGGGAGGTTCAAGTTGGATTAGAGTGTATCCAGCTGGGATCCAGGAATTCATGGTCTACGTGAAGGAAAAATACGATAACCCAGTTATTTACATCTCTGAAAATGGTAATTGAGCTTGTTTTGCTGAAGGTATATAAAGAGAGATGACTTTGAAATTGACTTCTATGTTATGTACTATAATCGCAGGGATTGACGAGACGAATGATCCGTTATTGACACTCTGGGAATCCCTTACTGATCATTGGAGGGTATCCTACTACCAAAGGCATCTTTCCTACCTAAGGAGAGCCATCACCGAGTAAGTACTTTGTTAAGACGGAATTATTATAATAGTTAGGAAACATAATAAAGATTCCTGGCTACATTTCAGTCTGGACTTTAGCTGCTGCGTACGATCAAAACCATTTAATGCCTCACTTTCTCTCCATTGTTTTTGATGTAGAAATGGAGTGAACGTGAAGGGCTACTTCATATGGTCGTTGACGGACAATTTCGAGTGGGGTGAAAGCATATCTTCTCGTTTTGGAAACGTCTACATAGATTATGACAACGGACACAAAAGGAACCCGAAGCTCTCAGCAGAATGGTTCAGGGTGCAACTCCTGAATGAGGCGGCTCTAAGGTGAGTACTGATGCCGAAACTTCGTGGCTTGTTTGCCGCCTCAATATGTGGTTGGGAACTTCTCTAACTCAATAAAAGATGGTGAGAGCATATGGCTTTAAGACAATAAGATTGAGGCAAGTATGAGCAGCAAGCCCTCTTGTATAACCAGCCACTATTTGCATGTTTCTAAATTTCGATTTCAGCAGTTGTAAGATGGAAGTTCTCTATTGTATACTTGTGAGTTATGTATGAACAAAAAGTGTCGCCTTTATTGAACATCACATGCCAATTTGTGTAACGCTTTGAAGGCATGTTCATTTTCATTGGAAACTCTATGACTCGCATCAATGATTGAAGCAGTGGGTATTAGAGAGGCTCTTATACGAGTTAAGTAAATCTCAGTTTCACCAAATTATGCGATACAAGGAAAACGCTCTACGCCGGCGGCCGGATAGCGCCGCGAGAAGTGAAAACAACGCCGCCGTAGGCTTACACGGCGCTTGAATGGGTCTATACCAGCGGTCAGTTGTCTCTAAAGCTGTTCCCCTATCCGTCTTCTAATGTTACCAATAGCAGCGGTTTGAACCTATGCTGGTGGCTACGGGCGCCGGCATAGGTATAATTGGACCTATGTCAACAGCCCATGCGCCGTTATAGGTTCCTTTTTGCATTTGTTTTCCTTCGAATGTATGGACTTATGCCGACGCGTACGACCGCCGGCATAGGCTTGTTTTAGATTTTTTAAAAAAATAATTCACTTATGCCGGCGATACTTACCACCTCCATAAGTTATCACCCAAAAGAAAAGGAGAGCAAAATGGTAAACACTACCAACATTGCCAACTACCTGTGTATCAATTTGCTCTGTTTCTTGCATTGCCATATATTCATAACATATAGCTAGTGAAAACCATACGCAAATTAAATCTAAATTAGGACTTGATTGGTCACAAAACAACCGCAATCTATTGAAATCCTAAACAACAACACATGTTTGTCTAGAAAGAAGAAGCGAAGTCAGAGACTTTTTATGAATTTGTTCAAAACATAGTAAATCCTCATGCACACTTCCAAATCAACCCGGCAACCATCCATGCTGTGATGCCCCGAACCTAGGTTTACGATGTTATTATTTCTTAGCGACGATTATGGTAAGTAAGACGAAATTAGACTGTTAGTGAAGACCTTACGAGCATGTATAAATTTGATCTTTAGCGTTAATTATTGTGAGCAATATTATTTGTTGCATCTACCAATATATTTTAATAATATGATAAGCTATAAATGATGAAGTTTTTATAATAGAAAAATTCATGGAAGTGAGTGGTTTGCAATTTAAAACAGACGAAATTGTGCCGCTATAACATTATATGATCTCGCATTAAATAATTTTACATATTAAATAGCAGAAAACAAAAAGGGAAACAACAATAAAATAAATTAAATAAATAATAAATAAATAAATAGAAATTGGGGTTAAATATAAAAAGGGGGAGAAAAGAATGAGGAAAGAAAGAAGAGAGGCGCGCCGGCCCTAATGGGACTGCAACGCCGGCGTTGCTTCGGGCCACACACGCAGCCACCGGCGACAACTCCGGCCACGCCCCTTCACAGAAGCACCATCCAACGCCTCCGCCACCGCCATGTCGCAACCATTGCGTCACTGACATCGCCAAGCCGCCGTGAGGTCGCGATCTCCGATCAACCTCTTCCCGCAACTTCGGCTACACTAAGGCTGCCGGCCATGGATTCGGTCACTCGCGACAAATTTGGCTACATGCCTTTACCGAGCGCCATGGCCCAAGGACCCCGCGACCGCCAAGCTGCTTTCGATTGCCGTTGCCGGCCACCCTCCAGTGTTTAACTCCGACCATGCGCCTTCATCGGAAGCACCGCCCGATGCCTCCGTGCACTACCTACGACATGGACACCGCAAGAGTCATCTGCCATTAACAGCGACGCAGTACGTGCCACCATCTTTTCCCTAAGTTTTTCCCACCATCGTGTTGCCCTTCCTCATCTGCTGCTGACCAGATCCATGGTACAGCCATGGGTATTCTCCGATCACCACCTCAGTTTTTTTGTACCTCCTGTCACCACCGCGATTTGTAATTGAAACTGCCCTGCCACCTTCAGTTCAGTCAAAACGGCCGTTCGATTGTCGTCGGCACTTCGATTGTTATCGATGCTTGGACTCATATGATTATGGCGTAGAATTTGGTTTTGTGATATTGACTGCGAAGCGGGGTTTGATGGTATTGCTGTGATTTTGGTGGCTGTGTAGTGGTTGTCTTTTGGCAGCAGTGTTGGCGGTGGATGGTGGTTTGTGTGCATAACTACGGGTGCACGACATTGTGTGGCTGTCAGGTGTGTAGATGTGGTTGTTGTCAGACAATTATGTAATAGGGTGTGGACATGGGGGCACTGTACTGTGAGTGTATATTGGGTGAGGAGTGCGATTGTGAATATCTGGATATGTTAGTGTGTGCAGGTGTTTGTGAGGGGATGGATGTATGAAATTGGTGGTGTTGGGATTTTTAACGGTGGTGCTTACATTGATTGTAGTTGGGTTATATGTGCGTAGCTATGGATGTACGTTGCGTGTTTGGCAGGCGTGTAGGTGTGGTTATTGTCCGACGAGCATGTGTTTGGGGAGTTGTTGTGATTTTGGTAGCGTGTGTTTTTTTTAAGGTATCATGGCGGTGCTTGCGATGGCCGGAATGACATCGTTTCAGTGCTTGCAGTAGCTAGAATGGATTGAAGTGAGTGGTGAATGTGTGACTTTTGGCGGGTGTGCGTTAATTGGGTGCTGAGCGGCTGTGTGTATACTAGGCGTGGTTTGCGT
>JAVXUP010005170.1:0-21767 GCA_033070095.1 Escallonia herrerae | reverse complement strand
TATTCTCATGACATGTGCCCCGACACCAAGTATTGTCTCCGCGACGTTCGTCGCCGCACCCATGCGCCACTCTTATGACATGTGCTCCGGCACCAAGTATTATCTCTGTGACATTCGTCTCCACACCCATGCGCCATTCTCATGACATGTGCCCCGGCACCAAGTATTGTCTCCGCGACATTCGTCGCCGCACCCATGCGCCACTCTCATGACATGTGCTCCGGCACCAAGTATTGTCTCCGCGACGTTCGTCTCCACACCCATGCGCCATTCTCATGACATGTGCCCCGGAACCAAGTATTGTCTCTGTGACATTCGTCACCGCACCCATGCCGTACCCATGCACCATTCTCATGACATGTGCCCCGGCACCAAGTATTATCTCCGCGACGTTCGTCGCCGCGCCCATGCGCCATTCTCATGACATGATCCCCGGCACCAAGTATTGTCTTCGCGACGTTCGTCGCCGTGCCCATGCGCCATTCTCATGACATGTGCCCCGGCACCAAGTATTATCTCCGCGACGTTCGTTGCCACGCCCATGCGCCATTCTCTTGATCGGTGCCCCCGGCACCAAGTATTGCTCCCTGACGTTCCTCGCTGTACCCGTGCACCATCATCATGGTACGTGCCCACGGCACTAAGTATTATCTCCGTGACGTTTGTTGCCGTGCCCATGCGCCATTCTCATGATATGTGCCCCCAGCACCAGGTATGGTCTCACGACAGTCGTCTCCGCGCCCATGCGCCACAATCATGTTACAGGCCTCCGGGCATCACACTTATTCCCCACACCATGTGCCCATGCCATGGACATGGGACATGCTTCGATCCACTCTCCGGAGTGTGCAGCATTCCGAGGGGCTCCATTCGTAGTACTTCGGCACGAGGACCCCTCACAGCGGGATGGACTCGTTACCACAAAGTCATCGCCACCACGGGATGGGCTCGTTACCATGAAGCCATCACCATCACAATCACGGGGGGCTCCGTTCGTAGTGCTTAGCCACGAGGACCCCTCACTCCCAGACGGGAGAAGGCCTTCGGAGGGCATCGTGCCTAGTCTACTTGGCAGTTGGGCGTCAGGTCTTCCCCATCGCTGCCAGGCCTGTGGGACTCTGCAAAGGCTTGCATTGGAGGCTAAATCAAGGGGGTTCTCTGGCCACATCGACATTGTGGGAGCCAGTCTTTCCAGACAGACAGAGCGACGCTGTGCGGGGCAGGCGAGGTGAATATGTGATTCGACAGTCCGTGGAGCACCCACAGCTGTGGACCCCTCAGTGACGTGTCACTCCCGGGGACCACCACGTGTCGCATGATGATATCATCATCTCAACCTCTATAAATAAAGGTCTTGAGAATTCATTTGGACAGTTGGATATTTTCTCGAATACTTTTACTTTCTCACTCTGGAATCCTAGAGAGAGAAACATACATGACCCTAACTCTGGACCTAAGCATCAGACTGTGACTGTCGTCATATATTCATCATGCGCTATTGCCCTCGCAACACTGCCACCCTCAAGCCTTGTCTGGGAAGCCCTTGGTCTCTGCCCTTGCTCCGCCCTTGCTGTGTCCTACATCATCACACTTGGCATCTGACTCGGACTCCATTCCTTGTGGCACCTCCACGTCGATTGCGAACCCACTTTCCTTGGCATCACCTTTCAATTCGATAGCACATGCCCGTAACATATCCTCCAAGGTCTGAATTGTCCTTTAGCTTTCACCATCTGTTTGTGGATGGTAGGATGTGCTCTAAGCAACTTTAGTTCCCATCGTATCTTAAAAGGTCATCCAAAACCTCATTGTAAAAGGAGGATCTCGATCTGAAATAATGCTTACCGGTACTCCATGGAATCTTACAAACTCTTTATACACATGTGCCAACTTCTCTAAGGTGTAAGTCACATATATAGCAAGAAAGTGAGCAGATTTAGTAAGTCTATCAACAATCACCCAAATAGCGTCATGTCCGTTTCGAGTTTGAGGTAAACCTGATACAAAGTCCATGGTAATATGCTCCTATTTCCACTCGGGCATGAATAACGGTGGAGTAGCCCAGCTGCTTTTTGATGTTCGAACTTAACTTGTTGACATGTAAGACATTTTGCAGCAAATTCAGCCACATCTCTCTTCATGTCACTCCACCAATAACTAGACTTCAGATCCTTATACATACATCTTAGTACTCCCGGGGTGGATAGAATACTTTGACCGATGTGCCTCTTCCATTATCTCTCGTCTCAAACTAGCATCATTCGGAACACACATTCTATTTTGGAGCTCAAATCTTTCAAAATAGCTTGTACTTTTGGATCTTGTGCTTCATTAATCCTTTCTATCAAAATAGGTTGCATCCTATTATTAGCAAAGACATTACTTGTCTTAAGTAGTCGAAGCTTCCAAACGTATGGATGCATCTTCTAACAATTTCCACTCTTTTATCATCAAGTGTGCAACCATAGCTTTTCTACTCAATGCATCAGCAACCACATTAGCTTTGTCCGAATGATATTGGATGGTGCAATTGTAATCACCGGGAAGTTCCATCCATCTACGCTGCCTCATTTTAAGCTCTTTCTGTGAAAATAAATAGCTCAAGCTTTTATGTTCTGCGTACACTTCAAGCGCTGCCCCATACAAATAATGCGGCCATTTATGCAAGGCTAATACAATTGCTGCCAATTCCAAATCATGTGTAGGATAGTTTTCCTCACAGGGTTTTAGCTTCCTCGAAGCATGTGCAATTACCTTTCCCCAGTGCATTAGAACAGAACCCCAACCAACATGTGAAGCGTCACTGTAGATTATAAGATTATCATTGCCTTCCGAAAGAGTTAGAATAGTGGCTGAAATCAATTGTTGCAAGCCTCACACTTTGTATCCCAAAGTGTGATACTTTAGTCCCTCCTTGGAAGAATTTAGTCCCTAAATTCATATCTCACTAAGGAAAATGATGGGGATACTTCTCTCTGATTTCGGCCTCTCTCTCCCATGTAGCTTCCTCAATTCCATGGTGTTCCTATAACACCGTAAAAAGTGGTATGTTCCTGTTCTGTAGTGATTGTTCCTTTCGATCCAAAATCAGAATCGGTTGCTCGACATAAGATAAGTCATTCTGAATCTGAATCGGTTCATAATGCAATACATGTAAAGGATCAAGTGCATACTACGTGGAACTTTAGGTATACTAGCTAGCGATGACGGCAGTGCAAGTCAATATGCTACTACACCAATCCTTCCACAATCTCAATGGGACCAATGTAGCACAGTGCCAGTTTTCCTTTCTTCCCAAACCTGGTAACCCCTTTAGAAGGTGAAACACGTAGAAATATATGATCTGCTATAGCGAAATTCTAAATCTCTTCTTCTTTTGTCTGCAAACCTTTTCTGTTTACTCCTAGCCGTTAACCAATGATTATGGATCACCTCGATTGTTTCTGCACCAATTCTGGTCCTAGTAACTGTTTTTCACCAACTTCATCCTAAATCTACAATAAAGAGCTTCAAATGGTACCATTTTAATGCTAGAATGGTAGCTGTAATTGTAAAAAAAACTCCACAAGTGCCAAGTGATCATCCCAGTTACCTTTCAATTCCATAGCACATGCTTGTAACATATCCTCCAAGGTCTGAATTGTCCTTTAGCTTTCACCATCTGTTTGTGGATGGAAGGATTTGCTATAAGCAAGTTTAGTTCCCATCGTATCTTAAAAGGTCGTCCAAAACCTCGAAGTAAAAGGAGGATCTCGATCAAGTGTGCAACCATAGCTTTTCTACTCAATGCATCAGCAACCACATTAGCTTTGCCCGCATGATATTGGATGGTGCAATTATAATCACCAAGAAGTTCCATCCATCTACGCTGCCTCATTTTAAGCTCTTTCTGTGAAAATAAATAGCTCAAGCTTTTATGTTCTGCGTACACTTCAAGAGCTACCCCATACAAATAATGCCGCCATTTATGCAAGGCAAATACAATTGCTGCCAATTCCAAATCATGTGTAGGATAGTTTTCCTCACAGGGTTTTAGCTTCCTCGAAGAATGTGCAATGTGACACCCTCAACCCAGGTGACATCACTGGGCTGAATTATCGATCATAATCACATTCAAAACCCTGTGCTGAATACAGAGCAACTACATCCTCATACTCATACATCATATTTTAGACGCTCCAAAATAAACGTGTCCTTACAAAAATTTTCTTACAGACATACATCGTACTGCAGCGGAAGACTTATAGGTCCTTAAACAACATGAATCGTTACAACCTAATATACGACTGTAGTCGTGTGACTCTTATCAACCTATCTCGCAGCTTAATCTTATTCTCACCATTTCTAGCTTGTCTTACCTCACACAACTTATCCCCTTGCTCAACTTTTCTAGCTTGTTTCTTTTCCCTTTTTAGAAGGTTCTCCTTGATCAACCTTATAGCCTGCACAATACAACATAAGGAATGAGCGCAAATCGCCCAGTAAAGACAACACGAGGAAATCGTGTACAAATGATTCAAAAGACTCGGAGGAATAATAATCATCTCAACGATAACAATGAATCAAGAGTAGTCAATAAATTTCAGCATCAACATAACTTGTCAAACGATAATTTTTCTTTCGTTAGACTGAGCGGCTTTAAGGCCCAACAGAACAACATTACTGCCACCTCCTCATGGACTGGACTGACTGACCATGCAAGTGAACCAAAAATCCAAGTCCTAAAGATAACATCATTGAAATACAAATCATAAAATCATCAACATCAAAAGAAAATCAAATGCAATGCACATGGACACGACGGATAGGACTCGACCAGACACCACAGACTCTGCTCAAGCGACATTCATCCTCTTTGGCCAGTGATCATAATTCATAGGCCATCCTCCTCATATTGATGTCCCATTTTACGGGATGTTCATCTCAGTCTCAAGTAAATAGAAGAGATGCTGTCAACAAGCAGGGAACTCATTTAGAGTGCTTTCCCTAACCACGTTACAGCCAAGCAGCAAGACTTCATCAACAGGGCGGACTAAGGGAAAATTTATTCCACCTTATGTCCTCAACAACACAGCTCAACAAGGAATACCGGATCAGAAGATCAACCGGTGTTCAGACCTAACAACAAGAGTTCAACGTGACATCATCAACAGGACGGACTTGGGAGAAGATTACCGCAAGCCCTCAACAATGTTCTTACATAAGAGAAATGTCAGTTATCAATAAGTGCTGACATTTCACAACAACAACGCAACGATCTCTACAGCATAATCATCAATGACAGGGCAGACTCAAGAGAAGTTGTCGCGAGTCCTCAATGGTGTTCTCAAAGAGAAGAGATATCGGCTATCAATAACTGCCGACATCTCACAACAACCACGTGATAAACCCTACGCAACATCATCATCCACTTCAGGTATGCTAATCGAATCAAATCATAGCATACTAGGACACCATCATCCTCACTAAATTCTATCAACAGGGCGGACTAAGGGAATTTATTCTACCCTAAGTCCTCAACAGCACAATTCAAATATGCGTATACCGGTCACAATGACTACCGGTGACCAATCATAACAACAAGAATTCAACAACATAAACATCATCAACATAGTATGCTAATCGAAACAATGAATTAGCATAATAGAACCGCATTGTCCTTACCTACTTGGCTTATAGCCAAAGCAACTCGCAATCTCTGATCGCAACGAGCTGCATCACCTAGTCAAATCATATCCTGCTCGTTAGTCATCATTCAACATATATGCACTCCTTATTCTACCCATTCCCACTTAACCGTTCATAGCATCTTACGATAGCTAGTTAATTCGATCCGATAATCGGATCCTTAATCTAGCCTTATCGACTTATTATCGATAACAACCCTCATTTTAGACATACTACCACTATTCCTCGCTTCCCACCCCTCCGAACGCTAAATTATGCGCATTCTAAAAAATTTAGCGCCAACATGCAAATTACCAAAATACCCCCTGATGGCCGCTACATCACCAACACCCCAAAACAACTTTAAAACTACTTTTTAGATGTACTACATCATTTATAGACCAAATATTTCCTCAGAAAATTTTGAAGGAAAAATTATCAAAACACCCCCTAGCGGCCATCGCCCTAACAAACATCTCAAAACTACTTTAAAACAACTTTTCGGATGTCTTACACCCATTCCCAAACCAACAGTCCTTCAAAGCATTTTATAGAAAAAATACCAAAATACCCCCTCTGGGCGGCAAATTACCGAAATGCCCCCGGGGTTCACTATCACCACAACGCCCTGAATCAGCTTCAAAACAACCTTTTAGGTGTTTTACAACCCTTTCCGGACTAAAAAGTCCTTTGAAAAACTTTACTGGGAAATTACCAAAATACCCCTCTCAGGGTGGCAAATTACCAAAATGCCCCTGAGGGTTACCGGCCTCAGTAAAATCTCAAAACCACTTTAAAACGCTATTTTACGCATCGTGAAATCATTTTTGAGCTAAAAAGTATTTTAGAAAATTTTTGCCCAAAAATTTCGAACCGGTGTTCTGATCAAACGCTTAAAAGCCCATTCGACCAAAAATAACTTACAACTTTGGAATGACCTGGAATCTTGGAAAATGAATCTTCTCAGTATCCCAGAGTCCTCATAAAGTTTTCGCACAAAACCGCGTTCGTTTGATATTTTAAATTTCACTATAAAGTTTCAAACTTCCCACATCCGTTCACCCTCTTCTTGATCTCAGAAAAATCTCAAAATTTTCCACGATACTGGTCTCCTAAAAATAACTAGGGTATTTGTTTTGCATTTTGGCTAAATCTGACCCTAACTATTTTTAAAAATTCAGATTAGAAACTGTTTAACTAATTTCCACTTTTAGTAACAAAAATAGTCGCTATTCACATTAAACACACACACACTAGTTCACCTTGGACACACACACACTCATCTTCTTCCTCCTTCAGCCGTCCCACACCTGGGCACACTTTTCTCCTTCAATTGCACATGAATTTTTCATTTGGTTCACATTCGAATCACTTGGTTACATGACTACTACACATTAACACACAAAATCCACTTAATTACACAATTCCACCATATAAATTCATACCCATATCCACCATATAAATTCATTCCCATATCCACCCGAATCTATATATACATCCATACATATATAACATGTTCTTCAACCAAAATTTCATCTAATTTATCCATAATTTCGCGATTTAGGGTTCAAAATCATACCCATTTGAATTCGAGCTTCTTTCTTTCTTCCTTTCCTTTCTTCTTTCTTCCTTTCTTCTCCCTTTTTTTCCTCTCTTCTTCTCTTTTTCCTTCCTTGTTTCTGGGTTCTTGACAGATTACTGTTCACGCCACTTTTCTTTATTTTCATTTTACACCCCACAACTTTTCTTTTATATTTTAACCCCATGAATCTTATCCCAAAGTATTTTAAAATTTCCAAGCATGACTCAGCTTATAGCAAGTAGGACGTGGCCATCGTGCATGGCCTATTTCATCAAGTTATGACACATTTTGCAAAGTTTCAAAATTTGCACTTTGGCCCCTTAAGTTTCCAAAATTGCATTTTGACCCCTCAACTTTGAAAAATTACAATTTGACCCAAAATCACCCTAACCATCCATGTAGCTCCCTAACACCTCATTATCATCAAAAGGATGCTACTTAATAATGATATGCGTCTCGTTACTCATATTTTCCCAAATTACATTTTTGCCCCTTAACTATCCAAAATTACACTTTTGCCCCTTAACGTTCCAAAATTACATTTCAAACCCCAAGGCCACACTAACCCCTTATTTAGCTCCTTAACACTTGATTATCGCCAACATAATGCCACTTAGTAAAATAATCTCCCATTAATTAATCAAACTCGCGATTAGATTAATTTTCGGTATTTTTCGGGGTATCACACCCTCCCCCCCTTAAATAAATTTCGTCCTCGAAATAGGGACAAACCTCATTTTGCAACTTGGTGCAGACATTATTACCGCATTAACACCTTGGGTTTCAAGGTACTTCCTTGACCGCATGATTTTTCCCAATCAACTTTGACCACCAACATTCACGTAAAACATGTTCTTCATACATGCCTTCTTCATTGGCGCCTCCTAATATGAGATATTATCTCGAATTTCAACTTGTTCCAACTAGATCCCATGTATAGAATTGGGATAAGACTTCCTCAATATTGACACGTGATACACGTTACGCAATTAACTCAATCCTGAACGTAGATCGAGTTTGTATGCTATCTTCTCAATCCTAGGCAAGATTTTGAACGGTCCGATGAACCTCGGACTCAACATCCTCCATTTCCTAAATCGCACAATTCCTTTCCACGATGACACTTATAAAATGTACTATGTCATCTACTTCAAACTTCAAGATCATATGCCTCTTGTCAGCACAACTTTTCTGCTAATTCTACGCAGTAAGATTTTTCTCTTGGGTATCGATCACCTTGTTTTCTATTTCCTTCCACAGTCTCGTTCGAAACAGTCTCGACTCTAACCACATTCTACAAATAGGTGTGTGACATCTTCTACCATACAACACTTCATAAAGAGCTATTTTTCTTTGCTTGACCGATAACCATTTTTATAGGAGAATTCTACTAAGGGTAACTGTTTACCCCATGCTCTGCCAAAATAATTAATACAGGCCCTCAACACTCTCCCAGTATTCATATCATACATCTTAATAGGCCACCTGTCTGAGGTAAAAGGCCGTCCTCATGGTCAACTTTGTTTTCATTTCTTTTTGAAAACTTTTCCAAACTCTAAAGGTGAACCTTGCGTCTCTGTCGGACACAGTAGTTACTTAAACTCAATAACAACTAACCACTTGCTTAACATAAGTTTAGGCAAGTCGTTCAGAAAAATATTCTTTCTGGACAAAATAAATCGGGGGGACATCTTAGTCAACCTATCCACTACAACCAAGATAGATGTATATCTCTTAGTTGTTCGTGGTAACCTTAACACCAAAATTTATCGTACTGTGTTCCCATTTCCACTCAGGTACAAGGAGTGGTTGCCACTTTCTGGCAATCGTATGATCCACTTTTTACATGTTAGCAGGTCAAACATCAGGATACAAACTCTTATATATCCCTCTTCATGCTAGGCCACCAAAATTCTTTGGGCCCTAACTTAGGGTACATTTTCTTCTCCCCTAAGTGAATCGACATTTAAAACTATGAGTACCCTTCACAATTTCTTCTCTCAATTCATCATTAGGTGGAACACATATCCGACCTTCACATTCATAATCACTGTCCTTATCCCCATCAACATTTATATCTTACTCCTTTTCTAATCCCCGCTGGATCTCAACATCCTTTCATCCTGGCCTTAAGCTTCCTTGATTTCATTAAGATGTGCGGGTTGCATTTCCATGTGAAACAAATTATTACTTCCTTTTCTCCTTACTCGAACTTTGATTTTGAGTTGTTTACATTCTTATCAACTTGGCGTAACAATCATCGCAGTCAGTTTTCTTTGATAAGGCATCTTAGAGAGATTGTCAATCACTCTCTGGTAGCCTCCGACTGAGCTTAGGAAGCTACTCATCTCAAATGCCGACTTTTGTCATTCCCCATTGTTCCCAACCCATTCTGGTCATACCCAAGGGCCCACTAGGGGTCCCGTTTCGAGCAAACACGTCGACAGATTCAACGGTCAAATTTCCAACGCATCGAACCAGTCAGCGCGCGCACGCTCAAGTCAAGTACATTTTTCGCTCCGCGCGCGCCTTGTACGCAACTTAGACAACTTATTTCACTTTAACGTGACTCACGATAGCACGACCATTGCACCAAGACCACCCAAACACCTTTTCATAAAAAATGTCAACCGACGGCTCAACCAAAATGACGGGGTCAAGGGGCAAAGGCCTTGGCCAACCCCATGGGGTCGGCCTGGGCCTCACCCTCACCGGCCTTGGCCTCAACCTCCCATGGGGGGTTGGCCTTGGCCTTCCCCCCCCCCCCCGGTTCTTCACTTTTTATGCAAAGGCCCTTTCGTACTTTGTACGCTCCGTACGCTCTTTACGTGACTTCGGCGCTTTGTTCTTCATGTGGGTACGATTCTTGGTAACACGCTCGTCACGATGCAACTTCCGGATTTGTCATCGCTCATCAAAACACCTACCGTTGTGCGCGCCCGAAGTTTGCCAAAAAGGGGAAGTGGCCTTGGGCTCCAAAAATGGAAGGTGGCCATTTGGCCTTGGCCAACCCCAGGGGGTTGGCCTCGGCCTTCCCCAGGCCTCGGCCTTCCCTAGGCCTAGGGGTTGGCCTCGACCACTTTCCCCCGGTGGTTCCCCCCCTTCGTGCATACTCCTTTTTGCACTTTTTTCGCTTCGTACGTAATTTTGACATCTTGATCGTCACGTAGATACGACTCACGTCGACACGCTCGTCATAACGCAACTTCTTGATTCATCGTTGCTCATCAAAACTGTAATATCCCGAACCTAGGGTTAACCGGTTAATATTACTTTAGCGACAAATTCTATGAGTGATATTCTTTTGAGTCCTTAGGGATGATTAGCTTGAGCAGTATTATTAGTGACAAATGAAAATACCACTAGCTACGGATAAAAAGCGGTGCAATAAGAAATAAATGAAACTAGGCCGGTGACGCTTGAGAAGCTATAATTAAATTAGGGTTGATTTCATAAATATTTGATCTCTCAGTTCAGTTATTTTAATATTGTAGGGGAAGCCTAGAGGAAAAAAAAAAAAGAGAAAAGAAAATCAGGAGAGAAAGTCAAAAAAAAAAAAAGGAAAAGAAAACAAAAAAAGAAGAAGAAAAGAACAAAGAGAGAAGTCGGGGAGAGAAAGAAACAAAGGAAGAGAAAGGGGAAAGAATAAAAGCGCAGAGAGAAGAAGAAGGGGAGCAGGCCCTAATCGGGTAGCGCCCTCCCATCTCCGGCGTCCCCATTGCCGGCCATGCTCCATCACAGGCGATGAACTCCGGCCGCACCTACACCGTACATCACCACACAACACCTCCGTGACCACCGTGCCGTAGCCGAGGCGCCGCGACCACCGTGCCGTAGCCGAGGCGCCGCTGCCACCGCCTAGCCGCTGTGCAATCGCTGTCGCCGTCCAACCATTCAGTCTCCGGCGAGCAACTCCGGCCGACGCCTCCACCAAACAGCACCCCCGTCACCGCCCCTCGCTGCCGTTGCCCTATTCTTGAATCAACTAATGCCAACCACCTGGAATCACCTTCACTGTGGCGCACCCTGATGGAACAGCACGGTAACCATAACCGGCTAATCATAACTCCGATCGTCATCAAAGACGACCACCGGTCGATTGCCGTCGCCTAACGACCACAACTCCTGGCAACCAGCGGTTACAAGCCACCAAATTGAACCACTCTGCCATTTTTACAGGTGTATTCATGTGCGTTTGTGTTTGGCCAGAAATTTCGGCGACGAGACGCCCCGATCAGTGAAGGTGGCCGGAGCAACCATCATGTAATTTGCAATTTTGGGTCCTCGACCCATTTGCCTAGCTGCCAAGCACTATTTTTGGCACTGTATATTATGAAATGGGTTTTTGTGGTTGCTTGTGTTGTTGGTGAATGGGTTCAGTGGTGGTCATTTGGCGGTAGTGTTGGCGGTGGATGGTGGTTTTTGTGCACAGCTGTGGGTGTACAGCGTATGTGTTTGTCACGTGTGTGGGTATTATTGTTGTCGGATGATTGTGTATAATAGGTTGTCTGTGGTTGTGTCGTTGGCAAATAGTGACGATCATGACACAACTTACTGTATCTGGAATGGTATGGTGGTATTGTTTACGGTGGTTGTGCTGGAGTTACTATGGGGTGTATATGCCGGCGGCCGAAAGAATTTCGGATTTGTTTTGATTGATGAGGCAATCTGTCAGTTCAATTATAGAAGGGTGTGGCGTTTGTATTGGGATGGAGTAGTTGTCGGTGGAGTGGGTATGACTGTTGGGTTTTGGTATCTGGATAATTGTGTGTGTGCACCGGTGGGTGTAGGTTGCGTGTGTTTGGACAGATGTGTATATTTCGTAGGTGTGGTGTTATCTCTACAGTTGCATGAGGTGCATGAGCATGTTGCTGTGTAGGCAACACGATAGTATGTAACGCCTTTTTATGTGTGAGGAGTAGTGCGATGGTTGTACATGTACTCTGGGGTGAGAGTATGGTCGTGTGGTATATGGTGTAGGTGTACCGTATGCTTGCGAAGGTGTACCCTATGCGTGTATGTGTTTTTGGACAGGGAATCACATAGGCTATGAACTATGAGAATATATAAAAGGAAATTGTTAGCGTTAGCCCTAGCGATTAACTGAGTACCATTTAGCGAGAGGTTACTTGGTGGTTATTAAAACGGGTAAATTAATGGATGTTTGGCAACGGCGATTAAATGCCAAGAATGACAGGGTGAACTGGGCATGATATTGGACGGGCATGTAAAGGTCGTGCAGTTGACTGAGGCATCGAATCTGCTTGAAGACAGGTTCAACGAGAATGTTGTGCCGTGATTGACGATCCTTTGGGTTATAGTAAAGCTGGGAACATGAAGATAGAAAAGAATGGCGTTGATGGTTCTCGAACGAGATGCAGCAGCACGCCGTCTCTTCGGAGATTTTTATGTGGGCAAATGCATAGCGTCAAGTAAGTGACCCTTTCGATTCAACTAGGATTTTCTATAAAATGTATATGTTTATGTATTGATAAAAAGTGGCGTTTATCAGCATTGACCGTTTTAATCATGTTTAGTTAGTCTGACTTGATTTGCTAAACAAAGCTTTTAATTGTTTAATTCCCGTCAAAACCGGACCAGCATGTCAATGATATCTTTCTTAGAAACTGAAATGGAACTCGGATTTGAAATGTATTGTATTGACGTTATTGTGAATATTGAACATGTTGAGGGTTATTGAAAGGATGTGAGGATGGTTGAGAATCAATTGATGAGTGATTTTGTTCACGATGAACCCAAAGGGGGTTTTTGGTTTACTCGATTGCTGTGCCCTATATCCACGGGGGAAAGTTGGATTTCGGGCCCTGGTCAACGGGGCTTGTACGTTGATGCACAGTACTGTTGCTCGTGGTTCGCCCATGCGTCCACATAATTTTATCCCGGATGGAGGAGGGATTTCGGGCCCTAGTCAGTGGGGCCTGTACGCTGACCGCAGCATATCGTTTGAGCTAATGTTGCAATCGAACTGGTTGTCATGAGTTTTGCGTTAATGATTTCATGCTTCAGTTTTTGGTTTAATGTACTCTATTTTGTTTTACCTGATGATTATCAAATCTATGATTTTTTTAGATATCTTAATGATGCTATAATATAAATGAGTTATTTTCTGACATGCTATGGTCCAGCTAGTTGAATCATTGGTTACTTACTGAGCACGTGGAAGCTCATCCCTTACTTATCATTTCAGGTTGAAAGTAAGGTGATGGTGAGGAGCATAGGAGGAGAAAATTTGGTGCGGAGCTTCGGGGACTGCATGAAATGAGTCGCTAAATATTAGATTTTCTGTTTAGCTTTAGTTGTTGACAATCAGAGTTATGAAAAGTTTTAGTATAAGTGATGTATTCAAATAGAAATATGATAGTGTAATTAATGTTTTGGAGAAGTTTTAATTTCCGTTGCAGCACATGTTGGTTTTAAGCGAGTAAGGCCTGGCAGAGCCCTCGGTTGGAGTCCATTGGGTCTGCGGCCGGTCACGTGCCTAGCTCGCGGGCCTGCCCGTGGGTTCGGGTCGTGACAGAAATGGTATCAGAGCATTACGGTTTTGGGATATTAGAGCTTAAGTAATGATCCCGCTGGTTAGGTTACATGATTTTGCGGACTTGTAATTAGGCTGACGAAAGTGGAAGGTAGGACTCAAGATTTGATCCTTTAGAGTGAAAGTCATATGTAAGAAATTCTTTGTACTGGTGCACCATAGGGTTGTAGTTAAACTTGCTACTACGAAGTAGACCATGCGAAAGAATATATTGTGGTTTGTTATCTGAAAAGCGTAGCAGAAGCATGATGATTAGGAATTTAAATATTTGGTTAAGTTGGAGTGGAGTAAGTATAGTCAGTGAGCTTCGTATTAGCTGAACCATAACTATTTCGAGGTTGAGTAATAATATTTGGTTGGTTAGATTATAAAATCTTAGGTTATAATTTGACTCTTATAGTACAATGAAATGTTTGAAGTTGCGATAGACCTTACTGAAGCTACTACTGATGTTCTCGACTCGTGTTTTGGAGGCTATTAAAGCTGCTACCATTGTGAATGTTGTCTCTTGATGTTAAAAGGCTTGTGACTTTTGAAAATGATATTGTCTCTTGAGGTTACCAAGGGTTCCTTTTGGGGATTGGTTATCTGAGATTAAGAATTTTTGAATTTTTGTTAGTCAAAATCTTATGAACATAGGTCTTCAATTTATGCGTATTTCGTATAAGGACTAAATTATTAAACATCAAGGTCATTGGGTCATGTGGTTCTAGAATCATTAGCGTGTAAAAAATAATTCAAGCTCTATAGCATCGAGTAGTATTTAAAGTTGCTTAGGTTATGACTGATGATGGTGACTTACATTTCGAAAGTTTCATACCATTAAGAGAACTTACTTCATTTGGGTGAAGCTAGATTAGACTAGTTCAAAGAAATGTTTTCTAGTTGTCAAGGCTGGTTCAGAATGTAGAAACTTGGGACTTTTGGAAGGTTACGGAAACTCTCAAAGTTCTACAAGTGTTAAAGTGTAAGCGATGACCTGGTAAGTTAGAGTTTAGCATTACGACTTAAATAGGAATTGGTCTTATGGTTGATTTGATGAATACATCTGATGCTCTAGAAATTGATCATTTGGTGAGACTTCAAGGTTTAACGATGATTTAATTGTATAAATGGAGAAATGTAGAGATAGCATTTACAACGGCGAAGATTCTAATTTAAGATTATAAATGTTAGACATATTTTGGTTGGCGAATTGAAGTGAGTTTAAAGCTAAATGTTATGATGGGGGATGAGATCAGACACCATTAAGTGCAGAAATCTAATAACACAAAGTTTCAAGGTACGGATTATCAGTGGATTAAAGTGTACTAAATGCATATCACATGTCTTTGTGCTTTAAGGTCTTTGAGTGCATGTAGTTATAAAGTCGCTTAAAATTATATCCAAGTTTGATTGTGAACCGTTTAGATAGATTTAGTTGTATAAGCACCTGAATTATTATGTCGGTGGGTATCTTATATCAAACATGATTAAGATCAGCTATGAAGGGAACACCTAATTTCGAGGACGAAATTTCTTTAAGGGGGAGATATTGTAATATCCCGAACCTAGGGTTAACCGGTTAATATTACTTTAGCGACAAATTCTATGAGTGATATTCTTTTGAGTCCTTAGGGATGATTAGCTTGAGCAGTATTATTAGTGACAAATGAAAATACCACTAGCTACGGATAAAAAGCGGTGCAATAAGAAATAAATGAAACTAGGCCGGTGACGCTTGAGAAGCTATAATTAAATTAGGGTTGATTTCATAAATATTTGATCTCTCAGTTCAGTTATTTTAATATTGTAGGGGAAGCCTAGAGGAAAAAAAAAAAAGAGAAAAGAAAATCAGGAGTCAACGGGGCTTGTACGTTGATGCACAGTACTGTTGCTCGTGGTTCGCCCATGCGTCCACATAATTTTATCCCGGATGGAGGAGGGATTTCGGGCCCTAGTCAGTGGGGCCTGTACGCTGACCGCAGCATATCGTTTGAGAACCATCAACGCCATTCTTTTCTATCTTCATGTTCCCAGCTTTACTATAACCCAAAGGATCGTCAATCACGGCACAACATTCTCGTTGAACCTGTCTTCAAGCAGATTCGATGCCTCAGTCAACTGCACGACCTTTACATGCCCGTCCAATATCATGCCCAGTTCACCCTGTCATTCTTGGCATTTAATCGCCGTTGCCAAACATCCATTAATTTACCCGTTTTAATAACCACCAAGTAACCTCTCGCTAAATGGTACTCAGTTAATCGCTAGGGCTAACGCTAACAATTTCCTTTTATATATTCTCATAGTTCATAGCCTATGTGATTCCCTGTCCAAAAACACATACACGCATAGGGTACACCTTCGCAAGCATACGGTACACCTACACCATATACCACACGACCATACTCTCACCCCAGAGTACATGTACAACCATCGCACTACTCCTCACACATAAAAAGGCGTTACATACTATCGTGTTGCCTACACAGCAACATGCTCATGCACCTCATGCAACTGTAGAGATAACACCACACCTACGAAATATACACATCTGTCCAAACACACGCAACCTACACCCACCGGTGCACACACACAATTATCCAGATACCAAAACCCAACAGTCATACCCACTCCACCGACAACTACTCCATCCCAATACAAACGCCACACCCTTCTATAATTGAACTGACAGATTGCCTCATCAATCAAAACAAATCCGAAATTCTTTCGGCCGCCGGCATATACACCCCATAGTAACTCCAGCACAACCACCGTAAACAATACCACCATACCATTCCAGATACAGTAAGTTGTGTCATGATCGTCACTATTTGCCAACGACACAACCACAGACAACCTATTATACACAATCATCCGACAACAATAATACCCACACACGTGACAAACACATACGCTGTACACCCACAGCTGTGCACAAAAACCACCATCCACCGCCAACACTACCGCCAAATGACCACCACTGAACCCATTCACCAACAACACAAGCAACCACAAAAACCCATTTCATAATATACAGTGCCAAAAATAGTGCTTGGCAGCTAGGCAAATGGGTCGAGGACCCAAAATTGCAAATTACATGATGGTTGCTCCGGCCACCTTCACTGATCGGGGCGTCTCGTCGCCGAAATTTCTGGCCAAACACAAACGCACATGAATACACCTGTAAAAATGGCAGAGTGGTTCAATTTGGTGGCTTGTAACCGCTGGTTGCCAGGAGTTGTGGTCGTTAGGCGACGGCAATCGACCGGTGGTCGTCTTTGATGACGATCGGAGTTATGATTAGCCGGTTATGGTTACCGTGCTGTTCCATCAGGGTGCGCCACAGTGAAGGTGATTCCAGGTGGTTGGCATTAGTTGATTCAAGAATAGGGCAACGGCAGCGAGGGGCGGTGACGGGGGTGCTGTTTGGTGGAGGCGTCGGCCGGAGTTGCTCGCCGGAGACTGAATGGTTGGACGGCGACAGCGATTGCACAGCGGCTAGGCGGTGGCAGCGGCGCCTCGGCTACGGCACGGTGGTCGCGGCGCCTCGGCTACGGCACGGTGGTCACGGAGGTGTTGTGTGGTGATGTACGGTGTAGGTGCGGCCGGAGTTCATCGCCTGTGATGGAGCATGGCCGGCAATGGGGACGCCGGAGATGGGAGGGCGCTACCCGATTAGGGCCTGCTCCCCTTCTTCTTCTCTCTGCGCTTTTATTCTTTCCCCTTTCTCTTCCTTTGTTTCTTTCTCTCCCCGACTTCTCTCTTTGTTCTTTTCTTCTTCTTTTTTTGTTTTCTTTTCCTTTTTTTTTTTGACTTTCTCTCCTGATTTTCTTTTCTCTTTTTTTCCTCTAGGCTTCCCCTACAATATTAAAATAACTGAACTGAGAGATCAAATATTTATGAAATCAACCCTAATTTAATTATAGCTTCTCAAGCGTCACCGGCCTAGTTTCATTTATTTCTTATTGCACCGCTTTTTATCCGTAGCTAGTGGTATTTTCATTTGTCACTAATAATACTGCTCAAGCTAATCATCCCTAAGGACTCAAAAGAATATCACTCATAGAATTTGTCGCTAAAGTAATATTAACCGGTTAACCCTAGGTTCGGGATATTACAATATCTCCCCCTTAAAGAAATTTCGTCCTCGAAATTAGGTGTTCCCTTCATAGCTGATCTTAATCATGTTTGATATAAGATACCCACCGACATAATAATTCAGGTGCTTATACAACTAAATCTATCTAAACGGTTCACAATCAAACTTGGATATAATTTTAAGCGACTTTATAACTACATGCACTCAAAGACCTTAAAGCACAAAGACATGTGATATGCATTTAGTACACTTTAATCCACTGATAATCCGTACCTTGAAACTTTGTGTTATTAGATTTCTGCACTTAATGGTGTCTGATCTCATCCCCCATCATAACATTTAGCTTTAAACTCACTTCAATTCGCCAACCAAAATATGTCTAACATTTATAATCTTAAATTAGAATCTTCGCCGTTGTAAATGCTATCTCTACATTTCTCCATTTATACAATTAAATCATCGTTAAACCTTGAAGTCTCACCAAATGATCAATTTCTAGAGCATCAGATGTATTCATCAAATCAACCATAAGACCAATTCCTATTTAAGTCGTAATGCTAAACTCTAACTTACCAGGTCATCGCTTACACTTTAACACTTGTAGAACTTTGAGAGTTTCCGTAACCTTCCAAAAGTCCCAAGTTTCTACATTCTGAACCAGCCTTGACAACTAGAAAACATTTCTTTGAACTAATCTAATCTAGCTTCACCCAAATGAAGTAAGTTCTCTTAATGGTATGAAACTTTCGAAATGTAAGTCACCATCATCAGTCATAACCTAAGCAACTTTAAATACTACTCGATGCTATAGAGCTTGAATTATTTTTTACACGCTAATGATTCTAGAACCACATGACCCAATGACCTTGATGTTTAATAATTTAGTCCTTATACGAAATACGCATAAATTGAAGACCTATGTTCATAAGATTTTGACTAACAAAAATTCAAAAATTCTTAATCTCAGATAACCAATCCCCAAAAGGAACCCTTGGTAACCTCAAGAGACAATATCATTTTCAAAAGTCACAAGCCTTTTAACATCAAGAGACAACATTCACAATGGTAGCAGCTTTAATAGCCTCCAAAACACGAGTCGAGAACATCAGTAGTAGCTTCAGTAAGGTCTATCGCAACTTCAAACATTTCATTGTACTATAAGAGTCAAATTATAACCTAAGATTTTATAATCTAACCAACCAAATATTATTACTCAACCTCGAAATAGTTATGGTTCAGCTAATACGAAGCTCACTGACTATACTTACTCCACTCCAACTTAACCAAATATTTAAATTCCTAATCATCATGCTTCTGCTACGCTTTTCAGATAACAAACCACAATATATTCTTTCGCATGGTCTACTTCGTAGTAGCAAGTTTAACTACAACCCTATGGTGCACCAGTACAAAGAATTTCTTACATATGACTTTCACTCTAAAGGATCAAATCTTGAGTCCTACCTTCCACTTTCGTCAGCCTAATTACAAGTCCGCAAAATCATGTAACCTAACCAGCGGGATCATTACTTAAGCTCTAATATCCCAAAACCGTAATGCTCTGATACCATTTCTGTCAAGACCCGAACCCACGGGCAGGCCCGCGAGCTAGGCACGTGACCGGCCGCAGACCCAATGGACTCCAACCGAGGGCTCTGCCAGGCCTTACTCGCTTAAAACCAACATGTGCTGCAACGGAAATTAAAACTTCTCCAAAACATTAATTACACTATCATATTTCTATTTGAATACATCACTTATACTAAAACTTTTCATAACTCTGATTGTCAACAACTAAAGCTAAACAGAAAATCTAATATTTAGCGACTCATTTCATGCAGTCCCCGAAGCTCCGCACCAAATTTTCTCCTCCTATGCTCCTCACCATCACCTTACTTTCAACCTGAAATGATAAGTAAGGGATGAGCTTCCACGTGCTCAGTAAGTAACCAATGATTCAACTAGCTGGACCATAGCATGTCAGAAAATAACTCATTTATATTATAGCATCATTAAGATATCTAAAAAATCATAGATTTGATAATCATCAGGTAAAACAAAATAGAGTACATTAAACCAAAAACTGAAGCATGAAATCATTAACGCAAAACTCATGACAACCAGTTCGATTGCAACATTAGCTCAAACGATATGCTGCGGTCAGCGTACAGGCCCCACTGACTAGGGCCCGAAATCCCTCCTCCATCCGGGATAAAATTATGTGGACGCATGGGCGAACCACGAGCAACAGTACTGTGCATCAACGTACAAGCCCCGTTGACCAGGGCCCGAAATCCAACTTTCCCCCGTGGATATAGGGCACAGCAATCGAGTAAACCAAAAACCCCCTTTGGGTTCATCGTGAACAAAATCACTCATCAATTGATTCTCAACCATCCTCACATCCTTTCAATAACCCTCAACATGTTCAATATTCACAATAACGTCAATACAATACATTTCAAATCCGAGTTCCATTTCAGTTTCTAAGAAAGATATCATTGACATGCTGGTCCGGTTTTGACGGGAATTAAACAATTAAAAGCTTTGTTTAGCAAATCAAGTCAGACTAACTAAACATGATTAAAACGGTCAATGCTGATAAACGCCACTTTTTATCAATACATAAACATATACATTTTATAGAAAATCCTAGTTGAATCGAAAAGGTCACTTACTTGACGCTATGCATTTGCCCACATAAAAATCTCCGAAGAGACGGCGTGCTGCTGCATCTCGTTCGAGAACCATCAACGCCATTCTTTTCTATCTTCATGTTCCCAGCTTTACTATAACCCAAAGGATCGTCAATCACGGCACAACATTCTCGTTGAACCTGTCTTCAAGCAGATTCGATGCCTCAGTCAACTGCACGACCTTTACATGCCCGTCCAATATCATGCCCAGTTCACCCTGTCATTCTTGGCATTTAATCGCCGTTGCCAAACATCCATTAATTTACCCGTTTTAATAACCACCAAGTAACCTCTCGCTAAATGGTACTCAGTTAATCGCTAGGGCTAACGCTAACAATTTCCTTTTATATATTCTCATAGTTCATAGCCTATGTGATTCCCTGTCCAAAAACACATACACGCATAGGGTACACCTTCGCAAGCATACGGTACACCTACACCATATACCACACGACCATACTCTCACCCCAGAGTACATGTACAACCATCGCACTACTCCTCACACATAAAAAGGCGTTACATACTATCGTGTTGCCTACACAGCAACATGCTCATGCACCTCATGCAACTGTAGAGATAACACCACACCTACGAAATATACACATCTGTCCAAACACACGCAACCTACACCCACCGGTGCACACACACAATTATCCAGATACCAAAACCCAACAGTCATACCCACTCCACCGACAACTACTCCATCCCAATACAAACGCCACACCCTTCTATAATTGAACTGACAGATTGCCTCATCAATCAAAACAAATCCGAAATTCTTTCGGCCGCCGGCATATACACCCCATAGTAACTCCAGCACAACCACCGTAAACAATACCACCATACCATTCCAGATACAGTAAGTTGTGTCATGATCGTCACTATTTGCCAACGACACAACCACAGACAACCTATTATACACAATCATCCGACAACAATAATACCCACACACGTGACAAACACATACGCTGTACACCCACAGCTGTGCACAAAAACCACCATCCACCGCCAACACTACCGCCAAATGACCACCACTGAACCCATTCACCAACAACACAAGCAACCACAAAAACCCATTTCATAATATACAGTGCCAAAAATAGTGCTTGGCAGCTAGGCAAATGGGTCGAGGACCCAAAATTGCAAATTACATGATGGTTGCTCCGGCCACCTTCACTGATC
>JAVXUP010005169.1:0-21772 GCA_033070095.1 Escallonia herrerae | reverse complement strand
TAGGATTGTTTTATTGGTTTCAAGTGGTATCAGAGCCTCGGCTCTTGTTATATTGGGTAACGCCAAGAGAGTTAATCGATCATGGCTTACGTTGGGGGTATGGAGGGTAGTTCTACCACTAGGCCTCCATTGTTTAATGGGACCAATTATAGTGTGTGGAAAGTTAAGATGAAAATCTACTTAGAGTCTCAAGACTACGAGATGTGGGATATTGTTGAGAATGGCCCATACATTCCGATAAAGGTGGTTGACAAGGTTGAAGAGCCAAAATCCAAATCGGAGTATAGTGATCATGATAAAAAGATGATTTGTATGAATGCTAGAGCGAAAAATTGTCTTGTTTGTGCTTTAGACACTAATGAACTCAATAGAGTCATTATGTGTAATTCCGCTAAGAGTATTTGGGATACTCTTCAAGTAACTCATGAAGGAACTTCTCTCCTTAGAGATTCCAAGATGAACTTATTGTTTAGAGATTATGAGTTATTCCATATGCTTCCAAATGAATCCGTTACGGATATGAATACTCGTTTCACTAACATTGTAAACCCTTTGAAGCAATTGGGCAAGGAATTCACCAATGGTGATCTTGTAAGAAAAGTGATTAGGTCCTTACCAAGAGCTTGGGATGCAAAGATCACCGCCATTCAAGAATCGAAGAATCTCAATATCTTTCCTCTTGATGAATTGATGTGCTCACTTATGACGTACGAAATGCAAATCAAGACCTTTGATCAAGATCAAGAAGAAGCCTACATCAATTGCCCTTAAAGCTTCATCTTCAAACCTTGAGTCAAGCGATGATGAAGAAGAATTTGATGAAGAGGATGTTGCAATGATTGCAAAGAACTTCAAAAAGTTCATGAGATTTAGAAGGAATGGTGGGAGAAGGCAACAAAATGCTAGCAACGAAGAGAAGCTTTGCTACAAATGCCACAAGCCGGGACACATGAAGATGGATTGTCCCATATACAAAAGAAAAAGGAAAGAAGAGATGTATGGGAAAGAGTTAAAAGGAGACAACTCTCCAAGAAAGAGAACAAAGAGAAGGAAAAAGCAATGAATGCCGAACATACTCCAACTTGGAGTGACTTCGATTCAAGTGATGAAGATGTTGAGAAGAACGAACAAGCAAATGTGTGCTTCATGGCAAATGATGAGGTAAGCTCTTCTTCCGGTAGTGATAGTGATAGTGAAAGCTTCGAAGATGCTTATGATAGCCTATATGAGGAATCCAAGAAAATTTTTAAGAAAAATATTATTTTATCAAAAAAACTCCTTGAGGCTAATAAGCAAATTGAGAAGTTGAGAGTGGAAAATATTGAGTTGCATGCCAAGAATGATTGCATTTCCAACCATTTATATGTAAAACATGTGAATAATGACTTGGTTGAATTGATTGCTAACACTCCTAGCTCAAAACAAATCTCTTGCAAGACTTTGGTTTTAGAAAAGCAAAATGAAGATTTAAAACTTGAGATTTGTGATTTGAAAAAATGTCTTCAAAAATTTGTTGATGGTCAAAACAATTTGGATGTCATGCTTGGACGCCAAAGATTTGGCCTAAACAAAGGTGGTCTTGGATTAGATCCCTTGGCCTTACCTCCTAAAATCTTTCAACAACAAGCTAGGTTGAATACTCATTCAAAACAACCAAAGAACTATTGCACACCATTTACACATTGTGGTTGGTGCAACAAGAAAGGGCATACGACTAATTATTGTCCTTGTAGAATTGTTTATGTTAGAGGTAGAAAGAAGATGTGGGTTGTGAAAGGTCAAGATTACAAATGTAAGACTAACACCCAAGGACCCAAGAAAATATGGGTACCAAAAGTCACTACTTGATTTGTGTTTATAGGTATGTCTCAAAGCAAAATCTAGTAGCAAGAAGTGGATTCTTGATAGTGGATGCTCAAGACATATGACCGGCAACATATCTCTTTTCACCTCAATTGATCTTATAGAAGGAGGAAAAGTGACCTTTGGTGACAACGCACAAGGAAAAATCAAAGGTAAAGGAACTATAGGTAAGGAACCACATTCAATTGAGAATGTGTTATATGTTGAAGGTTTGAAGCATAATTTGCTAAGTATTAGTCAATTTAGTGATAAAGGTTTTAGAGTAATCTTTGAGGCTTCTCATTGCACTATACAATCCTTGAAGAATAATGAAACTATTTTGGTAGGAAATAGAGATGACAATGTTTACTCTATTAAATTGAATGATCTAGCTAACCAAGATGTCAAGTGTCTTAGTGCTATTAGTGAGACATCTTGGCTTTGGCATCGAAGACTTGGACACATGCATATGGAGCATTTGAAGGATATTTCAAGCAAAGAACTTGTGAGGGGACTCCCGAAGATCAAGTTTGAGAAAGACAAAGTATGTGATGCTTGTCAAATGGGTAAGCAAAAGAAAGTCTCTCACAAACCGAAGAAAATGGTATCTACTTCTAGACCCTTGCAATTACTTCATATGGATTTATTTGGACCAATCCCTACTACTAGTCTTGGTGGTAAATCATATTGTTTTGTTATTGTTGATGACTATTCTCGCTATACTTGGACTTTCTTTTTGGCCACCAAAGATGAATCTCTAAATGTGTTCACTTCATTTGCAAAACGTATTCAAAATCAAAAAGGATATTTGATATCCAACATTCGAAGTGATCATGGTAGAGAATTTGAAAATTCAAAAATAGGAGCCTTGTGTGATGACTTTGGGATATCACATAATTTTTCGGCTCCTAGAACTCCTCAACAAAATGGTGTTGCCGAAAGAAAGAATAGGTCTTTGCAAGAAGCGGCAAGAACAATGCTTAACGAATATGGTTTACCTAAGTACTTTTGGGCGGAGGCGGTCAATTGTGCTTGTTTTGTTCTCAATAGAGTTATCTTGCGAAAAATTTTGTTAAAAACCCCTTATGAGCTTTTTAATGATAAGAAACCTAAGGTGAGCTTTTTTAGAGTCTTTGGTTGCAAATGCTTTATTTTAAATACTAAGGATCACCTTAGTAAATTTGATTCCAAAACATTTGAGGGTATTTTTCTTGGCTACTCTAATAATAGTATGGCATATAGAGTCTATAACAAAAGTACTTTGGTTGTTGAAGAATCCATTAATGTTACTTTTGATGAGACTAATCCTTTTCTTCGGAGGACTAACATTGTTAATGTAGATGATGTGGATATTGACATGAGAACTTTGGATATAAGTGAAACAATACAAGACAACCACAAAGAAATTATTCAAGAAGAACAACAATCAAGCTCTCAAGAGGAAGACAAGGAAGCAAGCAATGATGTTTCAAACTCGGACTACTCTCAAGAATTACCAAAAGATTGGACTTACAAAAAGGATCATCCAAGCGATCAAATCTTAGGTAATCCTTCGAGTGGGGTAAGAACTCGACACTCTCTTCAACAACATGTTAATTTAGCATTTCTTTCCCAAATTGAACCGAAGAACTTCTCCGAAGCTCTACATCATGAATCTTGGATGCTTGCTATGCAAGAAGAGCTAGTTCAATTTGAAAGAAATCAAGTTTGGACCCTTGTGCCTAAACCTCAAAACTATAGGATTATAGGCACAAAATGGGTATTTAGAAACAAACTTGATGAATCCGGAATCGTGGTTAGAAACAAGGCTAGATTAGTGGCCCAAGGTTATAACCAAGAGGAAGGAATTGATTTTGATGAAACTTATGCACCGGTAGCTAGACTTGAATCTATTAGAATGCTTTTAGCTTTTGCTTGCTATAGAGATTTTAAACTCTTTCAAATGGATGTCAAGAGTGCTTTTCTAAATGGTTTTATTTCGGAGGAGGTTTATGTGGCTCAACCTCCCGGCTTTGAGCATGAAAAATTTCCAAACCATGTTTTCAAGCTTAGCAAAGCTCTTTATGGTTTAAAACAAGCTCCTAGAGCTTGGTATGAAAGGCTAAGTAGTTTTCTTTTAGAAAATGGTTTTTCAAGAGGAAAACTTGACACCACTTTGTTTATCAAATCTAAGGGCAAGGACTTATTGTTGGTGCAAATTTATGTTGATGACATTATATTTGGTGTTACTAATGGATCCTTGTGCGAAGAGTTTGCTTCTTGTATGAGTAAGGAGTTTGAAATGAGCATGATGGGAGAACTCACCTTCTTCCTTGGATTGCAAATCAAACAAAGCAAGGATGGAATCTTTATCAACCAAGCCAAATACACCAAAGAGCTACTCAAGAGATTCTACATGGAAGCATCAAATGCTTTTGACACTCCAATGAGCTCTTCATTAAAGCTTGATAAAGATGAAAAGGGTAAGGATGTTGATATTAAACGCTATCGAGGTATGATCGGATCACTTCTTTACCTTACCGCAAGTAGACCCGACATAATGTTTAGTGTTTGTTTATGTGCTAGATTTCAAGCTTGTCCTAAGGAATCTCATTTAGTTGCCGTAAAGAGAATCCTTAGATATCTTAAGGGCACTCACGATTTAGGGTTATGGTTTCCTAGAAACACATCATTTTTTGACCTAGTTGGTTACTCCGACTCCGATTTTGCCGGTTGTAAAACCGAGCGAAAAAGTACTAGTGGAGGTTGCCAATTCCTAGGACATTCTCTTGTTTCTTGGAGTTCCAAAAAGCAAAACTCGGTTGCACTCTCTACCACCGAAGCCGAATATATGGCGGTTGGTGCTTGTTGTGCACAAATTCTTTGAATGAAACAAACCCTTTTGGATTTTGGACTCAAGTATGATCACATACCTATCCTATGCGATAACACTAGTGCCATTGATTTGAGCAAAAATCCCATCCAACATTCACGCACTAAGCACATAGAAATCAAACACCATTTTATCCGTGATCATGTGCAAAAGGGTGATATTGTTCTAAATTTCGTGGACACAAATCACCAACTAGCGGATATCTTCACTAAACCGTTAGATGCAAAGAGGTTTACCGCTCTTAGAAGAGAACTTGGCATGTCTTCACCTATGTGACTAGGTTATTTTTGTGCTAGTTGCTCTTTACATGCTTGAGCATTATCTCATATGCTTATAGCATGCTTTGGTTAATTTTTCCTTTCCAAACATCGTTGGTTTTATTGATATTTATCTTTCTTAAAAATAAAAAATTATATATATTTGCACACTTTTATTGCTATATACATATGTATATTTTTTAAGACTGATTGACTTTGTGCATTGAAGTCGACTGCATTGGTCAATACAGTCGACTGCATTGGGGAATGCAGTCGACTGCATTACGGGGGAAGGGCATAAATCGTGCCCAGATCTCTTCTTCTGCAGAATCTCTCTCTCTACTCCTTCTTTCTTCGAAAAAAGGCTCTCATCTCTCCTTGGACTCAATTCTCCTCCGTTTGGCTTAAAATTGGTACGTAAATCCTCCCAAATCTCATTCTACTTCATGATTTACATACTTTCTCTAATCCATTTCATCTACATTGTTCATAATCGGTTGAAATTCGAATTGCTCTCCATAGATTATTTCTTCAGATCTACTTCAACTTAGCATGCTTCTATATGTTTTAATGCTTGATTCATCTTTAGGGATGCTTATTACATGATTCTACATAGTTTAATTACTTGCATTCATGCAAAATTTGAATTTCCCCAATTTTCATAAACTAGGGTTCTTCATTTGTCAAAATTTCTTCAAATTGTTTATGCAATTGCATGTTTCATCATTTGATTCATGCTTAGTTATGTCTATTACTCGATTGTACGTGGTTAATTTCATTCAATTTGTCCAAAATTGAATTTTTCCCAAAATTGCATAAATTAGGGTTTATCTTAAATAAAAATAAATAAATAAATAAATAAATAAATAAAAAATTCATTTTTTTTTCTCTTTTATCTTACATTTATTATTTCTCTGTTTAGATTATTTCAAGTATGGCAAGAGAGAAACGTGCACGTGCCAGTTCATCTCGCTCACGAGCTGCACCTGAGCCCGAGCCCGAGCCTATCGCGGTCGAGTTTGATCAAAATCGATATCGGAACCGCGAGGCTGCCGATCGCTTTTCTGCACAACTCTCTTCACCTTTGACTCCAGGTTTGCGACTGGATACTCCATTCCTTTTTAACATAGGTGTACTTAGATGCCTTCAGGATTGTTATCTAGATCGCCTCACCGATAGGAACACTATTCTATATTATCCTGATGCAATCCGCTTATTTTATGCGAATTTGACTTGGAACATTTCCTCTGAGTCATGTACCCTCACCTCCTATGTTTTTGGACGCCGCATTTCATTCTCACAATCACGTCTAGCCACTCTTCTAGACCTTCCCGATAGTGGCTTCTCTTTCTCGTTAGACATGATCCCTGTCGCTGGTCAGTCACATTGGTTTGACCGACCTTTTTCTATTGAGGAACAGCTTCGACACACACTTCATTGTCGACAGGTTCGGGTTGCGAGCAAACCCAGCCTACGTGACCTACCTCCTCTCTCTCGTCTGTTCCATCATATCATCGCTCATAACGTCATTCCTCGAACTGGCGGTCTTTCACTCGTCTCTTACTTAGACGTTCAGCTCTTGACCTTCTTTCGCTCAGGCACATCGCTTAACCTCCCTCGTCTCATCATGTTAAACATGATTAGGAGCGCCTCACATCCTGCCTTAGCTATACCTTATGGCCTCCTACTCACTCACATTCTTGCTGCCTTTGACATACCTCTTCTGGGTGAGTATATTGAGGTTACTAGGCACATCGTACTAGACTGCTCTACTCTTCGTAGGAAGGGCCTTTTAGATGATCGTAACCGTTTCTTACCTGAGCCTGAATTGGAAAATGTCATTGTTGATGATGATGATGATAATGATGATGATGAGGCTGATGATGATGGTGATGATGATGATGCTGATGGTGATGATGATGCTGCTGATGCTGATGATGATGTTGGGGGAGATGCCGGTGATGGTTTTGATCGTGATCCACCTCCGTTGATCATTCCGAGTACACATGAGGCGGGCACTTCTTCCGGTCCTTCTACTTCCGGATATGAAGCGATCCTCACACGCTTAGATATGATGCAACAGCATATGCATGCCGGTTTCAGTCGGATGGATCTTGCTCACAGCCAGCTCAGTCGACGCCTTTCTCGCATGGAGGATCATTGTGGGATTCAGTGTCCCGAGGAGGACATCTTTCATCCCCCTCCTCCACCATCGGGTCCTTAGGCATTAGGGCATGCTTTATGTCTTTTTATTTATGCTTATCAAACTCAATTATGTATCTCAAAAACTTATCATGGATCCTACTCTTAGTATTGCATTAGCACTCTTAATTCACGCTTATCTTCCTGCCGCTGGTTTAAAATGTATGTGCTATTTTCATACATGTGCTTGGTACACCTTTTGATGGTTATTCAAGTATTTATTTTTTTTGTTTAAATGCCCTTGTTGGCTATATTGATTATCCATGGATGGATACATAAGTTGATCACTTTCACACACACCCTTGATCTTTTTTAATGATGTCAAAAGGGGGAGAAAATATTGTTGAATATTGTTGATTCATGTGGATTTGATATATGAGCATATATTACTTGAGTTAGGGGGAGCCCTATATTGCTTAAGATAGGGGGAGCCTTTTATGATTTGAATCATGCCTCTTTGCGTTCATTATCTTATATATCTCATATTATTTGAATCAATGTTTGTCATCATCAAAAAGGGGGAGATTGTTAACCCTACGGTTATTTAACCTAGGATTATATTTGATTTTGATGATAACTAACATTGATGATTATGCTGTCTAACATGCATTGATTTGATGAAGAAATAGGAACAATCTCACACTCATGCAAATGGAAAATTAGACGAGCAAATCGTTTAAAGACTCTCAACGGAACGCATCAAAGAAGGATTTCGTCGATTTAACTTTACTATGCTTTATTTCCTTCTTTGTAAACTAGACGAAGAGAGATGATCGTTACGATGACTGTATACCTAGAATTTGCCCATAGGTTTCCCTTGCATGCATAAAAGTTTTTCATTCTTTAAAAACTAAGAAACTGCATTTTCTGGAATGCAGTCGACTGCATTGGATTGCAGTCGACTGCAACTTGGGCAGTGAGGTATTACAGTCGACTGCATTGGAATGCAGTCGACTGCAATACTTCCAGTAGCCTATTACAGTCGACTGCATTGGGATTACAGTCGACTGCAAGTTGGAAATTTGAATTTCCAACGGCTACTTTGGGTATACAGTCGACTGCAATGGGACATTGCAGTCGACTGCAATGGGACATTGCAGTCGACTGCAATAGCCGTTTGGCGCATTTAATGCACCACCTAACTCCAAACGGTCATATTCTTTCCCACCTCTATAAATACTCATCTTGGGCATAGTTTTGATTCAAAAATTGCATTCAAAGCTCTCTTATCCTTCATATTCTCAAAGATCAAAGCAATTGTTCAAATCTCTCTTGTTTCATTGATTTCTCATCCTTTTCAAGAGAGTATTTATTGTGAGCTTACATTTGAGAGATATACACTTTCATAAGTCATCATACACTCATCTCTCTTGTTCTAGTGCTTAAAGTTGTACTCATCTACTTCTTGAGAGTGAAATCTTGTACACATTTCTTCATTGAAAGGTTCTTGTATCAAAGCTTGGGGTTGTCAAGCTTTGGAGCTTTGGGTTTGTCAAAGCTTGTTCTTGATGTGGGCATAGCATCAAGGGATTTGTAAGAGGTTCGATCTTGACCCGTAAGGAAGATCATACTAGTGGATTCTAGGGCCTTTCAAGGGACTTCCTTGAAGGGGTGGACGTAGGCTTGTGGGTATATCAAGCCGAACCATTTAATTCTCCTTGTCAAGTATCTCTAAACCCTTCTCTCTTTACATTATCGTCTTACATTTGTGTTGAGATTGGTTGTTTGCTTATTTGAGTTATTGAGATTGAGGTTTGTTGTTTGTTAATTTTTAAAGTAGTCTTAAAACCCTATTCACCCCCCCTCTAGGATTGTTTTATTGGTTTCAGCCCCTACTACGAAATTCAACCCTCCCTTGTATTGGCATCGAGTCAACTTTGATGCTGTTGTTCGTGAATCAAGGACCATCCAAGCTGTAACCATCTGGGATCACAATGGTCGCATAATCTCTGCCCGATCAACTTCAAGCGAAGTAATGGACCCCGAAGCGGCCAAAGCACTAGCAGGCCTTTGTGTGATAAATTTGGCTTTGCAAACCAAGTGCACGCATGTTATCTTTGAAGGAGATGCGCAAGGAATTGTTAACTGGATTAATCACCATGATCAAATGCCTCATTGGAGCTATTACTCCATCATTGCTAAAGCCAGGGAAAATCTTAACTTGTTCCATTGCTGGTCTTTTGTGAAAGTTAGTCGAATTGTAAATAGTTTAGCCCATAATCTACCTAAATGGGCAGATAACTCCAACTCGTTCGACTTGGTTCCGTCCTCATCCTTGATTCCTCTTTTGTCTTTGGATGAATCTGTGAACCAAGCCTCTGTTCTTGTAATTCCTTCCCTTTAATGCGTTGACTTGATTAGAAAAAAAAAACCACAAGCCTAACTCCACAGACATGTCCCATCGATGCCACTGTCCTCAAACTCCGTGCACCACTATGGCGTCGGTCACTTTGTTGCCTGATGCTACAGGCCACCAAAACCACCACAAACAAAAGCCCTTCAACCCATCAAAAGAACCAAAACCGTCTGAGAAATGAACACCTAACCACCTAAGATCCCGATAAGACCACCGTCGAACCACCAACCAAAACACTTGGACTCAATAGCTGTCAACCCAACCTAACTCAAGCAAACTACATGCAGTTCTTCACCACCTGCAGTTCACATCCAACAGACTTCCTAGGGCAAGGGGAAGGAGGATCAACTCGGGGGGAAGAAGGGGGATAATAAAACCCTAGAAGAAACAACCTCACTATAGACTCACCATCTCTACACCGACCTAAGGCAGCACGACATCGACAAGACCAATCAAGAAAATCAAATGGCGACCGTAACCCACCAACCCGATGGCAAATCGAATCAGCACCCAAAGCCCACCCTAATCCAATTGTGAAACATCCCAAGACCCCGACAGCTTAACCCGCTTCAATCTTCAACCCAACTCCAACGTCGAAAACCATGGAGAAGCCACCCCAACAGCTTATTCATTGAATCTTAAAAGGCAACTGAAAGGGATCTAGACCCTCTGCTGTACAGTAGATGTGTTGTACCGACACAAAATTATCAATATAAAATTTGGTGATAGCAAGAAAATACTTTTAGTGATAATCTTTTGTCGTTGAATGTTGTATAGCACCTCTGTTGTACGACAATTGGATCTTGATCCAACTGAAAGACAATAGATTTTGCTAAAGGGTCGTTTGGAGTTCAAATGCTTTTTTCTAAATATTTGTTGTCATAATCTTAAAAAGAAAACTGGAAGATAGGAAACTTTGTTAAAGGCTGTTTTGGAGTTCAAATGGTTAGAAAAGCTTCTCCATAATTACTTGTCGCCTCAAATAACAAAATTTTTTAGTTTGTTCTTGCTATGAGATCTTTAGTGAGTTGCTAAAGACTCTTTAGGAGTTTAGATTGTTAGAAGTTGAGCTTTTTTATCACTTTCGAAAACTTATTATTGCCTTAGAAAACAATGAATCTGAGTATTTCTTGCTAATGAGAACTTTAGCGACACTTTTAAAATGACACCCCGTTGATAAGAGTCAATTTGACTTATTAGGGTGTGTTTCAAACTCTTTATAATTTTCAATTTTTGTTTTAAAAAAAACGAAAACCAAAAGCTATTTAAGTTTTCTTTTTTCGCCAAAGCTCTTTAAGGCTCCTTTACAGTTCAAATGCTCAGAAGCAAAACTCTTTTATAGCTTCTCCAAAATTTTTGTTCTTAGAATCTTAAAAAGCAAAACTGGAAGACAATGAATTCTTCTAAAGGCTCTTTTGGAGTTCAAATCGTTAGAAGGGCTTCAATAAAGTTACTCGTCGCGTCATATAACAACAGATTTCAGTTTTTTCTTGCTAATGAAATCTTTAGTGAGCTTCTAAAGACTCTTTAGGAGTTTAGGTAGTTAGAACTGAAGTTTTGTATCAATTTCCTATACTTACTCGTTTGCCTCATGTAAACAAAAAAATTTGACTATTATCTTCTTAATGAGAACTTTAGCGACACTTTATTTAAATTACAAAATACCCATAATGTTCTAAAATTCTCTAACGTTATAAATGGGTCAAACTAAAATCCAAATTTAATTGGGTCATATAATCCCAAAAGTATAACCCACTTTCCGGAAAATAAAATTTAAATAAATTTTTAAGTCTACTATTTAATTCAAAATCACTTACACAAGTATCTTGGAAAAAAAAAAACTGGGGTGTTACATAAATTTCCCAGAAAATAACCCCCCCCCCCCCCCCCCCAAACATGGCTCCACAACTATGTTCATGGCTCAAGTATATGTCCCACAGTGACCGAAAACACACACAATTTTCATAAACACACACTAGAACATGCCTACTAGGAATTTCGTAGTTCACCTCTCGAAGCTAGGCTTGATTTCTCCTTCTTCTTCCCTGTTTTTCCCTTCTTCCCGAAGCCCCCACTCCTGCTCTGTTTTTGTTCTTCTTCTTCTCTGTTTCTCTCTCTGTTTTCTTGTTGTTTTGTTTTTTTCCTTTTCTTTTACCCAAGCTTCCTTCATCCATGTAACCAATATCTTAATGCTTGTTTTAACTTAGTCATTTACTTAAATAGGAGGTGTCACTAGGTCATGAAATGTTTCATAAAATTGTTACACACTTCCAACCCTAGTCTAGACTTTTTTTTTCTTCCAAAATTACACAAGTAGCTCCACACTTTACATATTCACAAAATGGCCCCCATAACATTTACAAATCGGTAGAAGGGCTTCACTAAAGTTAGTCGTCACGTCATATAACAAGGACAAATTTCAGTTTTTTTCTTGCTAATGAGATCTTTAGGGACTTCTAAAGACTTTAGGAGTTAAGATAGTTAGAAGTGAAGCTTTGTATCGATTTTCTAAACTTACTCGTTTGCCTAATATACACGAAATTTTTTGAGTATTATCTTGTAATGAGAAGTTGAGCAACACTTCTAAAACAGTATTGTGTTCACAAGAAACATTTTAACTTATTAAGTAATGGATATATGGCCAGCATTCTTGGCCCAATTGCTTAAAAATATCCAACTGCTTAAGCAAAAAGAGTGAGGGAAAACCCAAAACTGCTTAATGCAACCCAAGTAGCTTATAAATGCACTCCAAATCTATATCAAAACCCCGCAGTGCTTCTTCAACATATGCAGTTCCCAGCCCATTGGGTGCGTTTGATTGTGCAGGGTGTGCTTACAATATCTTATTTAGCTTTGGTTAATGGCTGTACCACGCCCCCTTTTCAGGCTACATGTGATATTAGACGACGAGATCCTCTCTCACTTTTTGCGTTTATCCTTTTTTTCGGAGGCTTTATCCAGTCGGTCAGAATATGCGGAGAAGCATCTTTTGATCCAGGAGGGTGTTAAAGATGGTCACATGATGTATATGCAGTGCAGATGACATATTCCTTTTCTTCCATATGTTCACATCCATGATCAAGGGGAACAGTATTGCGTTGATTTGGCTAAACAAATTAACTAATCAGCTAAATCCAAGTCTATTTTTAAGTCCTGATACACCCAAGAAATTGCAATCATTGTTTCCCGCTTTATCAAATACCATTACGATTTACGATTTGGGTCTCGGCAGTAGCGGAGGCTGGATTATTATTCAACATAATGCACAAGAAAAAAATAATTGTACATTAAACTTGAATCATGAAAATCTACTATTGATCACGACGAGGTCGCATCTTCTGAAAGCGATTGATAATTACATCATTTTTGAATATCATCAAACAACTTTTTTTCGATATAAGAATCAAATGTACACTGTCATAAATACATCCGGAGTATACAAACCACGAACTCGTTCAAGTGTTATAGAAACAGTACACTGGAATATAAAAATTGAAAAACATATATGCCATAGAAATATTAAATCTAAATACAATTTATACTGGATAAATCAAATTATGTGCACTCTATTGACTGCGAATGGTCCAGATTGAGAGTTCTCAATTTGAGATACACTGCGCAGTATATTCCAAATTTGCAATACTTTTCCAGGTTCACAGGTTGAGAGTTCTAAACTCGAGCAATATATTCCAAGTTTCAACTTGTCCATTTCCAATTCCTCCCGATCCCCAATTGTAATTGTCAATTCTTAATTCTCTATTGCCACCACGGGCAGCACTTGCCCCTTTATCAATCTGAAATAAAAATCTCAAGTAAAAAATTTCAATCTCAAATACACTATCCCACCATTCCCAATTCATACGGCCACCACGATTACTGAGCACGCAATAATTGCGACAAATCTCAACTAGAAAACCAAATCTAAAGATTTTAAACTATGAATCTCACGAGACAATATTTGCCAAAATTTTAAATGTCAAACGCAATATTAAATTAAAAATCGAATCTAGTACTGAGACGTGAGAATTGAGAAAATGAAGCTGTTCAATGAATTAAAAAAAATAATCAAAACCAATGTTACCTTTCTTTGACGTCAACATTGTCGCCGATTGGCGACTGCCGTTGTGCCATGAGGTGTGAGCGACTGAGCGAAGAATGGGAGGAATTGAGAATCGACAATTGCGCAGATTATTCCGGACCTGGATCGGCATCCGGCGGGAGGTCTTAGGATTGAGGCGGGAGAGGAGAACAACCTGAAGCTTGACGTGATGGCATACAAAGAAATGGTCTATGAAGCCGGTGGCGGCGTGCCGGAGTCAGACATGGTCTATGAAGCCGGTGAACTGGTGAAGGGACTGAGGCGCCGTTCATCACCGATTTCCACCAACTATCGCTTGGAAGATCGTGAGAGAGAGAGAGAGAGACTATATAGTCGAGAGTGGCCTTGGGAATGAGAGAGACTTTTTATTCGTTAATTAATGGCATGGAGAAATGAAAACAAAGGGCCGTTAATCTTTATCTCTTCTTTTTTATCTGTTCATTTTATTTATTTTGTGTTTGCTCTTTACATATTTGTGTATAAAATTAACATTTAAAATGACTAAAAAGATAATTTTTATATAATTTTTTGAAAATTTTAAGTATTCTAGTACATAAAATGATTAACAAGACATCTCCTTTAAATTAATTTTAAAATTTTTAGGTGACACTTTTATTATTAGATGTCAAATACACTACATATGAAATATATATATAGGGAGCTGATTCATTGATAGCGCTAGCAAGCTGCTAGCGCTGTTTGGCCGTCCGCTACATAATGTAGCGGACGATAATTTACCGTCAGCTACATTATGTAGCGGACGGTAAAAAAATTCACTGTTGTGGCACGCGATCTGGCCGTCCATTCTCGCCGCTGGACGGCCAGATTGCGCTAGCAACTTGGGTTAAGTTGCTAGCGCTATCATTTTATCAGCTCCCATATATATATATATATATATATATATATATATATATATATATATATATATATATATATATATATATATATATATATATATATATATATATATATATATATATATATATGGCGGTGCCCCTCGTCAGCTCCGTTACTGGGTCTTGGGAAACACACACAGGCACATAGTTGAATACCGGACATGATCAAGCAGTTATTTTTCGGCAGGAAATTCAGGACTACGGAAAGGCCTCTTGTTGAATAAGGCAGTCAGAGGTACGCTTATTCAATCGGTTTTGTCATGCCTATTACTGCATGTTATGCAGGCCTACAAACTGCCAAAAAGAATGTACGCAAGCAAATCGGTCAAACCTTTGCTCGTTTCCGGTGGGCTGGTTATGGCGATCGGTGTTGTTTTCACCGGATTGTATGGGATGTGCTATGCCTTCCTAAGAAGTTGGACGGCATGGGCTTCCAAAAGTCTCAGTGGGTGAATGAGGCCCTCTTAGCAGAGCATGGTGGAAATGGACTCATTCGGATTCCACTCTGTCACGGATCCTATGGCGGTCGTTACTATGCTCAACAATGTTTGTCTTGCTCTCGAATTTTTCTTGGGTTTGGCAAAGCATTCTAATTGGTCGTAAGGTATTAAAGAAAGGACTAAGGTGTGTGGTTGGTAATGGTTTACATATTGCTATATGGAATGATAACTAGATTCTAGGAATTCCTCCAGACCTTCTTGTATGTTCTAGGACGCAAACATTTTATGTGAACTATTATGAAGATTGCCTTCTGGTGAAAAATAATGACCTTCCAATGACAATTTTAGCGTTACCTGAGCCATAAACATTGCCAAACCCGGTGGCATGCCCGTTATGCCTTACTAGTTTAAAAATGATTGATCATGCGTTCTTATATTGTGAGGAAGTTAGAGGGACTTGGTTTTGGCTTGCCAATTGGTATTACCTTCAGGAATCTTCAATAGTTAGGGGGCCTGACTTGGTACGTCATCGACCAATGAAACCTTTGCTTCAACGGACAAGCCTCCTTTAGGGTTTTTGTGGATGGCAGTCACTATTCGCCAGTGTAGAAATTAGGCCACTTTTTAAGATATCCCTTTTTCCCATCTTGCCATACTGTATCCAATTCGGGAGTTAGTTTGAGATTTATCAACTACACGAGGGTTTGCGCAACGGGTATGCGCCATGTCCCGATTAGGGAACTTGCACGCAACTTTCAGTTACATTGTTGAAATCCCTGATCATGTAATCCTATTCCTGCACCTGTTTTTAGTTGATTGCAGTGTTTGGTGGGACTATACAAAAATCTGGATTTGCAATAATCCATTACACGAGGGATCAGATCCAGCTTGGGTCCTTTACGCGTTCTCTTTATGCTGCGAATGACATTTCTGCAATTGCTTTAGCTATGTCACATTCACTTACTTGGCTCATAGCACATCACTTGTTGCATATCAAATTTTATTTTACTAATCAGCATATTTTATCTCGGATAATAGGTGATACGTATACGTATATCCCTCTCCGCATGTGTCCATAACTTTTTTTGACCTGTGTAAAGTTGGCCAAGTTAGGCATGCTAGGGATATCTCCAGAATGGTGGGAAGGCAAAAGGATTTAGCTTTTGGCCTAGAATGCCAAGCTGCTCACGCAAGCTATTTTGTGCATTAGGAATAATGGAATACGTTAGTAGAATATCCTTGATGTTTATTGATTAGCTTTGTGGGTTTTGGAGTGAATCCTGTTTGTGATTTGTTGTAGTAGAGGTTGTATAGCTACTTTTTGGGTTGCATTTTCCTGGTCTGATTGTGGTATCACATGCTTACAGGATAGGGCTGTTATCCTAGGATAACTGTTGTACATGTTGATTTATATATATATATATATATATTTCTTAGTCTTTGTGAAAAAAGAAAAAAGAAAGGCCCATAAGTTCAATCTCAACCCCTTATCTAAATGGGCAACATCTTGGAATTTCTCACGATTAAGGTCAAATCCCGTGATGGACTCGTAATCCCCCTTAACCATAAAATAGCCTACTAGTAGATAAGATCCATTTGCTTATGCTAATGTCCAATTATTAGGAATAAGGATATGCTATACAAAATCTTTGCAAAAGCTTTGATGACAAAAGATTGCGAATTCACGTGCTTTCTCGATATTGCTAAAAATTATAACTTCAATCTTTTATCGCTAAATATGTTTAACGATATTTTTCTACTACAGAAGAAAAATTTGAAGAGGAATATTTCACGAAAGTTTTGTGATTGGCTTGAAGGATGAGATAACGCTTGAAGTAGAGGAGTTTGAGACTAGTGACCTTTCTAGGGCCGTATACCACGGCAGGAAACAAGAGGACAGTTTACAGCAATTTTAGCTTGCCCAGAACTACATCCAGACCAATTTTGCCAAGCCTTGTAACATCAGCATTTCATGGAAGCCAAAGCCTCTATTGAATCCTTCAGGTCTTTACCGTAACCAAAACCAATTGGTTGCTCCTCCTTGAAACCCTCAACCAACACCCACCAATCCCTCTACCCAAAGGCTAACCAGGTACTTTTTAATGACAGAAGAAAGAAGGGGTTATGTTAGTGGTGTGATGAGGTTTTTTATCCCAGCGCATTATTACAGACATATATAGGTATCTATGCTTGTTGTGCATGAGGAAGAACTTAAAGGGACACCACCTAAATATGATGAAGAGGAGCCAGCACCCCAAGAACTTGTGCAAGAAGAGAACAAGGAAAGAATTGAGATCACAGTAAATGCTCTCACTAAAAATGCCACTCAGACTACATTCAAATTATGAGCAAGCATGATAAGAAAGCCTTATCCATCCTTATTGAAACAGGGTCTACTCACAACTTCATTGATCCTGGCACTGCTAAGAGATTAGGATGTGTCATCACTCATTTCAAACAAATGATGGTGATGGTGGCTGTTGGGAACAGAGTCACTAATGACGCAATGTGTAAAAAAAATTCTAAACAACGCAAGATTATGAGCTTAATGCTCAGATGATACCCGATGAGGGTTGTGATTTTGTATTTGGATCGGAATAACCGGTCCAATTTTACTTTGAAGCTATGATATGACTTTGACCAAGGCCGGAAGGATTGTCAATTTTTGGTAGAGGTACTCAACCAGCTGAGATCAAGATATTGGCAGCTAAAGTATGTATAAATACATTACTCATAACCCGGGGCCTTATTTGGGCAGGTCTATACCATAACTACCATAATGTCTGAAAAAAACCAAGAACCCCAAGTGACTGCTCTACTACATGAGTTCAAGGAATGTTTGCTGAGCCAAAAGGATTACCACCTCCTAGGCCATAAGACCACCACATTCCCTTTATTCCTAATGCCCGACCAATAAGCATTAGGCCATGTAGGATCCCATATGCTCGAAAAATTAAAGTGGAGAGAATTGTACATGAGATGCTAGAAACTAGTATCATATAGCCTAGTATATCCCCTTTTGGTTCACCTGTGCTTTTGGTTAACGAGAAGGATGCTTCATGGAGATTGTGTGCCACTTACAAAGAGACTCAATAAACTTACTATTAAGAATAAGTTCCCAATGCCAGTTGCGGATGATCTCTTGCATGAATTGAATGGAGTCAAGGTATTCACTAAGCTTGATTTGAGGACTGGATACCATCAAGTGAGAGTTCATACGACAAATGTGCATAAGACAGCTTTCACTACTCATTTTGGACACTAAAAGTTCAAAGTGATGCCTTTTGGATTAAGTAATGCACCTGCCACATTCCAGTCCATAATGAATAGTATTTTTCAACCTTATCTCAGAAGATTTGTATTGGTGTTTTTTGATGATATCTTAATAGACATATCCTAATCAGTTACACCACCTAATATTGGTGTTTCAACCCTTGAGGGAGAACCAATTGTATGTCAAACAGTCAAAGTGCCCATTTGCTGTCCAAAAAGGGAATATTTGGGACATCTGATGTCATGAAGTGGTGTGGCTGCAGACCCCAAAAAGATTGAAACCATGGTCAACTGGCCTTTGTCTTAAAACCATCAAGCAGCTCAAAGGCTTTCTGGGATTGATAGGTAACTATAGGAAGTTTATTCTTCATTATGGCATACTCAGCAAATCCTTAACCAGACTCCTACAAAAGATAATTTCCATGGGGATCCAGATGCAACTCGAGCTTTCAACAACCTCAAGGAAGCCATGGCGAGTACTAATATACAGGCATTACCTAATTTTTCACTACCATATGTGGTAGAGGTAGATGCTAGCAAACTAGGAGTAGTAGTTGTACTTACGCAAGCAGGCAGGCCCCTGGTTTTTTACACTAAGGATTTTGGACCTAGAGCCTTAGATATGCCTAAATATGAGAAAGAGCTAGCGGCCTTAGTCCAAGTTATAATGCACTGGCATACTTATTTAAATATCCAACCTCTCTATATGACGGCTGATTGCAGTCCTAAGTACCGCTTGGAGCAAAGAGTGACTTCCATCTTCAGCAGAAGTGCTTAACCGAGCTATTGGGGTTTGACTTTACCATTCATTCCCTAATATGCAAGCAGGAAGAATCACAATCTTTGATAAACAATGTTCATGTCATTCATACATCAAAACCAAATTTAAGACTAAATTACAACGTATTGAGGGGATTTCTTACACTCATGTATGAATGAAATGCACACTCCGGGGATAATCATCCCAAACCAAATTCATACATTGCAAGTTTCGCTTAGATTTGGTTTCTTTCACATGCTCCGGGCATACAGGACAAGGACAGCACGCTACTCTCTCAATGTCTCTGTCATGGAATTTCTTAACAAAAAGCAAAATGAGGGAGACACCGAAACTCAGTAAACATATTTTTTGCAGCTAAAAACTGGATCGGGAACCACACCAGAAATCAGGCCTGCAAAAGATAACACAAAGTGACCGCCGGCTGGGGTTCTGGCGGGGGAACGCTCCAATGCTTAAGTCAGAGATGGCTAACAATGTAGAACTCTAAGAAGCAATAAAGACACAATGTATATGTGTGTGAGCTTGTCTTTACCTGAGGGGCTTGACCCCTTTATATAGTGGTAGAAGGAGGAGTCCTGGTAGGACTAGGCTTTGCTTAACTCCAATCAGAATCTAATTAGGATCCTAGAGGATCTCACGTCAATCTGAACTGATAAAGTCAGAGCCTCTTTAGGATTCTGCCCGATGATTGATACGGTAAATGTCATATCAGTAATGAGCCAGTATGGGTTACATGTCATAACTGCCACGTGTCGTCCGTAGATTGGATGGATATTTTTAGCTATATCATATGCCCCCTGCTTTTGCCAGCGTTAATGAAGCGGGTGGAAGCACACTTTTTTCACTGGTGGTAGCGAAATATGCCAAAAACAGAATTGAATATGTTTGTCTAACATTTCAAATATCCAAAGAGTGCTCTGCTCGGACAAGATTCTGTTCGGACATAGTTCTGCTCGGTCAGAGTTCTGCTCGGACGAGGTTCTGTTCGAACATAATTCTGCTCGGATGGGATTCTGTTCGGACAGAATTTTGCTCGGCCGTTGTCACTCTGCTCAGGTAGAGTGTTCAGACGAAATTCTGTTCAGACAGAATTCTGCTCGGTAGTTGTCACTCTGCTATGGCAGAGTGTTCAGACAGGATTCTGTTCGGACAGAATTCTGCTCGGGCGGGATTCTGTTCAGACAGAATTCTGCTCAGCCGTTGTCACTCTGCTCGGGCAGAGTGTTCGGACGAAATTCTGCTCGGCCGTGGTCACTCTGCTCGGGCAGAGTGTTCGGACGGGATTCTGTTCGGCCAGAATTCTGTTCGACCATTGCCACTCTGCTCAGGCAGAGTGTTCGGAGGGGATTCTGCTCGGGCAGAATTCTGCTCGGCCAAAGTCGTGGTTCCCTCCACGTGTCTCCTTCTCCATTGATGTCTTTGAGCGGGAATTGAAAATTTTCAAGTTTCTCTACTCTTCAGCTTGTGACACGTGTGGGGTAGATGAACCGTTAAGTTTCCCCAGAAACAGTTACTTGGGGTTTCTCTATAAAAAGAGAACTTTCACTTCATTTTTCCTTCACTCGAAATTTTTGGAAGCACACTACTCTTCAAGTAAGTCTTTTTCCTCTCTTCTTCCTGTTCAGCACTTCAAGTTTTTCATAGTTTCCTAGTTTGGGTAGAAAACATGTCCGAAACTTCAGCGTCTGTTTCCTCGTCCGAAGAGAATATTTATATAAGTAGTTCATCTTCGAGTTCGGAACGAGTTCCAACTTCAGGAAGTGAAGTTGGAACTTCCAATCCACAACTACCACTACCTTCAACTTCCCATCCATTCCAACCTTCAACTTCTCAACCATTACCACCTTCATCTTCTCAACCTTCGCATTCTTTGTCTAGAAAAAATGCCTTAGGAGATGTAAAGGATCAAGCTGACAATAAGGCTAATCCCAAACCTTGGTATACTGCTGATGAGAAGTCAGGCAAGATGTCTACCGAAGATCTGCATAATTTAATTCAGGAATATCCTCTTCCTGAAGGTTGGTATGCTCGTCTCCCTGGTTTGCAAGAACCAGCTAACTACGGCATAAAGTTTGAAACGGGTGCCTACGAAGAGCAGGTGAAGTCTGGGTATAGGCTTCTTCTTCACCTTTTTGCTCTTTGTTTCTTCGAGCATTATCGCATGGCTCCCGGGCAGCTTGTTCCAAATGGTTGGAGGAAACTTGCCGGCCTTATATATTTGGTCCAGACTTCAGGCTACAAACCAGATGCAACAGATTTTATGAGAGTGTTCTTTGAAATCTATTTCATCAAAGGAATCGCCAACTGCTTGGGATGGTATTACATTCATAGTAGGCAACGGCTTCTAAAGGGAGGCCCGAAGTCCAATAAAGGCTGGCATTCTAGATACTTCTTCGTTGGCCGCCTGGATAAGGGGGAGCTTTTGTTTGATAGAGACTGGAATCCTTTCTGTAAGGATTTCAAAAATCCTGGCAAGCCTACTCCCAACAACCAGACTAAGCATATACTTAGCCATATTAAGCTTCGAGGTGGTCTTTGCATAAATGAGCCTCTTTCGGAGGAGCAATTGGAGTGGGTGAAGATCATTCCTCCAAGGCCCATTCCAGCTGGTCTTCTAATTCCTTCTCCTCCTCGTGCTATTCCTAGCGTGACATCTGCCGAGACCGTTCCTCTAGGTGTGCTTTATGGAAGTTATTGATTTTAATTTGGTTTCTATGTTTATTCCCATACTGATTTCTTTCTTCAGTGCAGAAA
>JAVXUP010005168.1:0-21778 GCA_033070095.1 Escallonia herrerae | reverse complement strand
AGACCAACCCCCACAAGAAAATAGGATTTTAGCGCAGAATTTTTCGTCTCTGAAGGGTGTCAGTGCGTTGCTAAAGAGTTTTATTGACTTAATTTCTATCTCTAAAAGTCTATCGTATAAAACGTCTATACTAAAGGGATTGGGGTGTCCCATCAGTAATTACCTCGACTTTTATTGATAGAAAGTATTATTGGTAAAACAATTTTTCTTATTTATTACATACGTATACATGTGTAAGAACTATTTATATGTACTATATATAAAAAGCACGGATATGGATAAATGATTATTTTTTTTTCTTGAAATGCCATTTTAAATTAAAGTTTTTATAAAAGATAAGGAGTGATTAAAGGTACTTTTGACTTATTACTTTTTTTCCTTAAATATCCTTTTGGATTAGAGTGTTATTAAAGAATTAGGATCTTTTTGATTTATCATAAGATATCAAGCTTTTTTACTTCAAACACCCTTATTGAAATATATATATATATATATATATATATATATATATATATATGGATCGTGATCCATTGATAGCGCTAGTAAGTTGCTAGCGCTGTTTTGCCGTCTGCTACATAATGTAGCGGACGATAATTTACCGTCTGCTACATTATGTTGCGGACGGTGAAAAAAATTACTGTTGTAGCGCGCGATCTGGCCGTCCATTCTCGCCCGTGGATGGCCAGATCACGCTAGCAACTTGGGTTAAGTTGCTAGATCTGCAGTAGATCATCTCCCTATATATATATATATATATATATATATATATATATATATATATATATATATATATATATATATATATATATATATATATATATATATATATATATATAGGGAGCTGATCCATTGATAGCGCTAGCAAATGGAGTTAAGTTGCTAGCGCGATCTGACCGTCCATCCTGAAAGATGGACGGTCCAGATCGCGCCTTTTTCCAAAACTGAACCCCGTCCGCCATACTGTCTCGCGGACGGGAGTTTTACCTTTTTGCCCTCCTCCCATGTCCGCGAGACTGTCTCGCGGACGCCTTTCTGTTCCTGACATGTGTCAGGAAAAAGGCGTCCGCCATACTGTATGGCGGACGATCTCTAGGCTGACACATGTCAGGGCCTGTCCCCTCGGTCGCCTATAAAGTCTCGGGCGTGAGCCCCGAGAACTGTCCCCTTGGTATCCTAGAATCTATCCCTACTCGGCTCTTTCAGCAAAATTTTTGCGGGGCTTTCAGATTCACTTGCTTCCATTTTCAGCACCCTTCAAGCTTTTCTTGGAGTAACACACTTGGTTCAAGCATCACTCAAGCAAGGTAAAGTTTGTGATCTTGCTACCGTTTATCTTAGTAATTTTAATTTGTTATGTTCAGTAAATATATAATTAGCAAAATAGGAGACACTTTTGAGATTATGTATATGGTATCCTAAATCGGTCTAATCGTCAAGATAATTTTGAGATAATAAGCGTATTCTATTTCTACATAGGTCTTTTTCACAATGTCTGATTTCGTGTCGAGCTCCAGCACCCCCGTAGATGCTAGTGATCCGTATCTAGGACGAACCTTTCAAACGTTGGAAGAAGCTGGAGAATGTTTTCGAGCTTATTCATTGAGGGTTGGTTTTGGCATTAGAATAAAAACTACAAGAACAAGCAGCGTATCGAAAAGGATATGCTCTCGCTTATACGAGTGTCATAGGGGCAGAAACCCAGTGCAAAATGAGACACGCGTAGGCAACGATGACAGTGATGATGACGAAATAGGGTATGCGCGGAGAAGACGGGATTGCTTTGCGCGCACGAATTGCCAGGTCAAGATGTTCGTAAGCTATAAAGCCAAACAAGATCATTGGCTTATTACCAGCCTGGAACTGGCACACAATCACCCGTTAGTAACCCCTTCTAAGGTGAGTCAGATGCATCAACACAAGAAGATGGGTAAGGTCGCGAGGAGCCTAATTCACACAATGAGCGATGCGCGGCTAGGACCTACCGACATGATTAATGTTCTTGCTGAACAGGCTGGGGGAATTCAAAATTTAAACTTTAACACGACAGACGTTCGTAACGCGGTCCGAACCCATAGACGAGCCGCGTATGACCTCAATGATGCGCAAGCGACAATGAGCCTATTGAAACGGATGCAGATGGAGGACCCGCAGTTTACCTTCGACTATAAACTTGACGACGAGCATCGAGTTAGCACAATTTTTTGGGTCGACGGTCGTTCGAGGCTAGCTTATAAGCATTTTGGGGATGTCGTGACTTTCGACACCACATACCGTACCAACAAGTACTCGATGCCGTTCGCTCCTTTCACGGGCGTCAATCATCATTATCACTCCATCCTGTTCGGGTTCGCCTTGTTAAGGGACGAGAGCGAGAGTTCTTTTGAATGGTTGTTTAGGGTGTGGCTGGAAGCAATGAACTTCAAAGCACCGACTGTTATCATCACCGATCAAGATTTGGCAATGAAGAAGGCTATTGCTACCGTCTTCCCAGATACTCGACACAACTTGTGCACTTGGCACATAAGCAACAAATACCCGGAACGTCTGCATCACATGTACGCAAAGTATCCAGACTTTAAACAGGATTTTGACAAATGCGTCCTCAAGTCATTAACGATTGAGGAATTCGAGGAGAGGTGGGAAAAGCTTGTTCGGGATTACTCATTGCAAGACAACGAGTGGCTCCAGCACTTGTACGGGCTCAAAGAGCAATGGATTGGTGTTTACACGAGAAGTCATTTTTCTGCGGGCATGAAAACGACGGGCAGGAGTGAATCTATGAATGCCACGTTCGATAGTTATGTGGGTACAGCTACCAATTTGAAGAGTTTCGTCACATCAGCACAAAAAGCGGTTGCGTCGTTGTTCGTGAAAGAAAGGGCTGCAGACTTTGCAACCACGTACAAGCAAAGGAGAAGGTTGCTTGAGACCCCGCTGGAGCTGAACGGTGCCAAAGTCTATACGAAGGAGATCTTCCTGCTATACCAAGTAGAGCTGCAAAAATCGGGCCGATACAGTATATATAAGGTGGCAGAAAAGTCGTCGCGTGAGTACAAGGTTTATTCGCTCGTGAATGACCTCGTCCCTGAGAAGCTGCGCAGAATTTATACGGTGACCCACGACACATTGACGGACTCGGTGACATGTGTTTGTAAGAAGTTTGAGTTCCATGGCATCCTGTGTAGACACATTCTGCGGTTTTTCACACAGAAGAATATCAGGACAATCCCCGATAAATACGTCCTGCCACGTTGGACGAAAGGTGCAAACAGGTTGCACGGTACCATTTCCTTTCCGGAGCACCCGTATACTGACTTTGAAGAATCAGAGACGTTGCGGTATAATCATCTGGTGACGATGTTCACCCGTTTGTCCGTAAAGGGTGCTGCTACAATGGTCGGATATAAACATCTCCTCGAGGTAGCTCAGCAGCAAGAGCCCATCGTCGACCAATTGGAAGCAGCTTCAGTCAGCAATGCGGTTGACACCGAGCCTACGACGGGATCAGAAGATGACGAGCCGGGGGAGGGAGCCGACAATGATATCCGGCCTTCGGATCCAATTATATCGCAAACGAAAGGCCGCAAGAGATCTACGCGGATGAAAAGCTCTATTGAGACGGCAACTCAACCAAAAAAGCTAAGAAGGTGTGCATTGTGCAACAAAATGACAGACCACGACAAGCGGAACCATTACAAGGCACTGGGGATAAGTCCAGTGCCTTTGCAAGACGGGGAAGAAGATGATGCCGAGGATGAGGACGAACAAGCTGCAGTGGAACTTTAGTGTACTGAATATTTTGTAATAATCTTTTATGAGCCATCAAAAGTGTCGGACATTTTGTAATAATATTTTAGTAATGACTCGTTTGTAATAACCTTTACAATCATTTTTTTATACGTGATTTCTTACACTGTCCGCTACACTGCGCAGCACAACATTAGAAACCTAAGGTATTAAAGAATACCCCCCTACAACACTTAGTTTTTTTTGTTTTGGTTTGCTTTTGCGTCCGCTATACTATGTAGCGGACGGCCCCGCAGAATACCCCCCTACAACACTTAGTTTTTTTTTTGTTTTGGTTCACTTCTCTGCGTCCGCTATACTATGTAGCGGACGGCCCCGCAGAATACCCCCCTCCAACACTTAGTTTTTTTTTTGTTTTGGTTCACTTCTCTGCGTCCGCTATACTATGTAGCGGACGGCCCCGCAGAATACCCCCCTCCAACACTTAGTTTTTTTTTGTTTTGGTCACTTCTCTGCGTCCGCTATACTATGTAGCGGACGGCCCGCAGAATACCCCCTTCCAACACTTAGTTTTATTTTTGTTTTGGTTCACTTTTCTGCGTCCGCTATACAATGTAGCGGACGGCCCCGCAGAATACCCCCCCTCCAACACTTAGTTTTTTTTTTTTTTTGGTTCACTTCTCTGCGTCCGCTATACTATGTAGCGGACGGCCCCGCAGAATACCCCCCTCCAACACTTAGTTTTTTTTTTGTTTTGGTTCACTTCTCTGCGTCCGCTATACTATGTAGCGGACGGCCCCGCAGAATACCCCCCCTCCAACACTTAGTTTTTTTTTTGTTTTGGTTCACTTCTCTGCGTCCGCTATACTATGTAGCGGACGGCCCCGCAAAATACCCCCCTCCAACACTTAGTTTTTTTTTGTTTTGGTTCACTTCTCTGCGTCCGCTATACTATGTAGCGGACGGCCCGCAGAATACCCCCCTCCAACACTTAATTTTTTTTTGTTTTGGTTCACTTCTCTGCGTCCGCTATACTATGTAGCGGACGGCCCCGCAGAATACCCCCCCTACAACACTTAGTTTTTTTTTGTTTTGGTTCACTTCTCTGCGTCCGCTATACTATGTAGCGGACGGCCCCGCAGAATACCCCCCCTTCAACACTTAGTTTTTTTTTGTTTTTGTTCACTTTTCTGCCTCCGCTATACTATAGCGGACGGCCCCGCAGAATACCCCCCTCCAACACTTAGTTTTTTTTTTGTTTTGGTTCACTTCTCTGCGTCCGCTATACTATGTAGCGGACGGCCCGCAGAATACCCCCCTCCAACACTTAGTTTTTTTTTTGTTTTGGTTCACTTCTCTGCGTCCGCTATACTATGTAGCGGACGGCCCGGCAGAATACCCCCCTCCAACACTTAGTTTTTTTTTGTTTTGGTTCACTTTTCTGCTCCGCTATACTATGTAGCGGACGGCCCGCAGAATACCCCCCTCCAACACTTAGTTTTTTTTTGTTTTGGTCCACTTCTCTGCGTCCGCTATACTATGTAGCGGACGGCCCCGCAGAATACCCCCCTCCAACACTTAGTTTTTTTTTTGTTTTGGTTCACTTTTCTGCCTCCGCTATACTATGTAGCGGACGGCCCCGCAGATACACTGATTATCGAACACTTGGTATTTTTTGAACATTTGCCCTGCAGATAGACAGAATCCAACAGACAGATATCCAACACTTGGTTTCCCACCGTTAAATCATATCGGTCAATAAAATCAATCGCATTCAATAAATTTTTTCCTTACACGGATTCAATCGCGGGAATGATGTTCCTTACACGGATTTACAATAAACCTAATAGCTCTAGGCCGGCCATTCATAATTTGCCAAGCAATCCTATACCTAAAGTCTTGTATGCATTCTTCGCTCCAGACAGTCTTCTTGAGGCTCTCAGACCGGCAAATGTAATCCATGTACATGCAGAGGAAGACGCCGCAGTCCGAGGAATTATGTTGCTTGGGCCTACTCCTCTTCAATCGGAAAATGAGGACCGGCGCGATACCTTCTCCCGACGCCTACCATTGACCAGGGCAGCAAAAAGATTCTGCGAGAACCATAATAAGCATTAAACATAGCTAGCAAAATAAGATTAATCAGTTTTATAATATGCAAGTTACAACAAGAAGGAAACAGGATCTTACCATGGCATCCAACTGGCCTATGCCTCGGTACATATCAATCACAGGCATCACGTCGGTATCATCGTAGAGACTGTCGACGACTGAAACCGTGCTCTGTAATGGTTCGTAGCAAACCAAGTACCAGTGGGCATTCCCTAAAAAGGGGATTAGAAACACGTCGGCAACACTTGCGCTCACTGGACTATCCCTAGCAAGATATGCTTGTAGGTTAGGGGACGGTTTCCACTGGGCCATGCCTCTCCCCTTCCTTGCATTGCCCCAGTCGTGCCACTCTTGTACTAGGAGCTGATGAAAAAAAGCATCCAAGATAAACACGCGCGGACCGATGTTTGGATGCTCCCGACACCTTCGCCTCAGAATTTGCACGTAGTGCGAGATGACACCGCTGTCTAACCAAGCTCCCGGCGCCAGCGAGGCGATCTCTGTCCAAGAGGCATTGTAATCCAAGCCCTCGGGGTGATCCATGTCATACGACGCTCCGTCTTGGGGGGCCCCGCTAAAATAACGGGCTCGGATTAGATCGCATTTATGCGGCTTTAGGGGCCTGGCTGGATGCCCTTTCGGATATTGCCCTCGGGGGTCGATCGGGGGATATTGGCCTCCAATTCCTTCTTCGGCCGGCTGATATTCCCCTCCGGGGCCGCCAACTGGTCCCGCCCACGGGACAATGGGCAGTGCCTCGGAGAAACCGTAGTTTCCGAAAGGAAAGTCTTGCGTGACTTGAGAGAGGGGTTCCGGGAACAAATTGAAGGAGGGGCCGCTGTAATCGCCCCACGACGCTTGAGCCTGTCCCATCCCCGCTTCAGAGGTACCACCAACTCCCTGACTCACCCCTGAAGCCTGTCCAGAGGGATCACCGTATCCCTGGCTGACGCCCGTATAACCCATTCCCGGGCTTACTCCCGAAGACTGGCCCGATGCTTGGCGCAAAAAATTCCCGCAGCCTAAAGCCAATGTCGCAGCCTGTTGGCAAAGATCCTCGCCCATTGCGCTCACCAGATCCCTCCGCTCACTCAACTTCTGGAAGAATGCAAGCGAGGCATTAACCTACATCCAAAGAGATAAAAAATTAAGTAACTTCAATCAGACATTTATATTCAACTAATTTGGTTCAAGTCAGACTTGTTGGGCAACTTACGAGATTGTATGCCATACGCTCATCGATCTGACCCCTAGGCGCATACCTCTCCCCACGTTCAAAGTTTACAGGGGCTACTCTCCTCCGCGTGATGCGGTAGTACCACTCATCGTACTGATCGATGCTGATAACGGGGTCTGGCTCCGAGACGATGGCCGCCAGTGTGTCCTGCCAAGAAGTCCAAAGCTCTATTTCGGCCGCGCACAATTCGTACGCATTGGCGGTGCCAAACACTCCGACATCCGGTGGGTTCCTGTTAACCCTCATATCCGGGGCATCGACTGGCAAACCCTGCTCCAACTCAAAATGGCGCATTGCTCGGTCGGGCAGCTGCCACTCTGCGACCTCGAAATGGATCAGGGGTGTGCGCTGCAACCCGGAGAGCGTGAAGACGAACGACTCTCCCACCCGTCGCGCCAAACGTATGTACGGTGCCCAACGCATTTGGCCCGGAGATAGACGGTCGAACTCCCCTCGATAGTACGTAATGTTGTGATGGGGATCGACTCTCCTCTTGTAGTGGCTAGCCCTCCGGCTGTACTCCCAAGCACACAACCGAGGCCAGACTTTGTCGGTTCCATCCCTACGCGTTGGTGCACCGGGAGCAAGGTGTTCGTAAGACCACACCTGAGAACATCAAAAAATTATATTTATATCGTCGATTCAACAAAAATAAAACACAATAACGAAGACATGATTTATATGATATACCTGCAATAGCGAGAGACATGCACATATGGCTTTGGAGTTGGGCCTCGTTGCCTTGTGCAATGCTCGGTACAGATACGAAAGAACCGCTGCACCCCAGGCATAATCCCCAACCTCCGACAGGTTACCCAACAACGGTAAATATTTCACGCTGACCGTGTTCTTCGACGTCGTTGGGAATAAAATTGCTCCCATCACCCACAAGAGGAAGGCCTTTGTGTACACCACAAGCTCACGGCCCGTATAGTTTTCCGGCAAAACCCCGTAGGTATCTACCAACCACTTCAACTTTATACCACCAGTGCTAAATTGATCCTGGGGTATCGAAGTGAAGAAGTCTCGCGCTGTTCTCTTATTCGTTGCGTCTGACGGAGGAGCAATTACCGGCCGCCCCGTCACCGGCAACCCCAAGATGAACCCTACATCTTCTAGGGTAATCGTCATCTCTCCGAGCGGGAAGTGAAACGTATTCGTTTCACTTCTCCACCTCTCAACAAGGGCACCTATCAAGGCCCGGTCAAGCTGTTGAAAGATCTGCCCATGCGTGAAAATCCCAAACCCAATTCCACGCAGTATTCTTTTCTGGGACTTGTTCAAGGTCCATCTCGTGAACTCGCGAGATACTTCTACGGTGGTGAGAAGTTCTCTTTCCTACGAATTATTAATAAATACAATTTGAGCAAAATGAACGGTAAAACAACGTTCGTAATAATAAGAAAGTTGATAAATAATGTATCTTACTCCACCATCCCATATGAGCGTACTGATATGGTTGGCTTGGTCGTATAACACGGATGGATCTTCTGGTCCAGGGATAAATTCCATTTTTTGCAACTGAAACTATGGAATCGGATTTTACAAACGCTAGCACATGAACAAATACATACATATATAAATCCTCATCATCGCTAGCACATGCTCAATGCATAATCAAAACCACGCATAAAACGCAATATTGATCACAACTATAGATTAGAAACATGTAAAGGATTGATTTTGTGAACTTACGTGATCTATTAGGGGGGGATTAAAGCTGCTCTTATGAAGAAATTGCGCAGATCTGCTTGCCAACGCCGCTGGGAATATTTGTGAGTAGGAAGAACACGGGGAGAAGAAGAGTGTAGAAGTTATAGGGGGACTTTCTTTTGGGTTTGAATATATATATTTGCTGTCCGTTGGACAATATATATTTGCCGTCCGCTATATAGTATCGCGGGTCTGTTCCTTGTCCGCTATATAGTATCGCGGACGCTAGACTTTTGGTAGTTTTCTCTACGTCCGCTATACTATGTAGCGGACGACACAGAAGAATTTTTTTGGTTGTCTTCTCTACGTCCGCTATACTATGTAGCGGACGGCCCCGCAGAATTTTTTTGGTTGTCTTCTCTACGTCCGCTATACTATGTAGCGGACGGCTACTACACTTAGTTCCACCTCTCCAACACTTAGTTTTTTCTACACTTAGTCCAAAATGTCCGCTATATAGTATCGCGGATATACTTACCGCAGAAAATGGTTGGGGCACGGACCAGACATTTAGTTCCCGACCTTCCCGAACCCAAGGCCTAAGCGGAGGGCCTTATATCCGCTATATATATAGAGCTATACAATGTAGCGTAATGTAATAAATTGGCGCCCGTAATGCAGTTTTAATAAATTGAAATAAATTGGCCCGAAGACTTGTTTTAGCGACATAGTACGTTAATGCTATTTTAATAAACTGACGCCCGAAGACTTGTTTTAGCGACGGAATCAACAATCTCAATTTTTCCAAAAAATAATGTACGATTCATAATCAACGATCTCAATATATCAAGGCAACAAAAAAAGGCACAATTAAGCAAGAAAAAATTTGAAAACATAATAAACAAGAACATAAATTTTTTTATTATAATAAACTATGGTTCACAAATGGGGTACGAAAGCTTTTCACAAGCGCTCCGTTCAAAGATTACAACTTGAAAATCCCACCACCCAAGGTGTTCGAACACTACAAAGTCCCCGAGTTCGAGGCCATGCTGGCGCACGAAGACGTTCCAACCCTCTGCGAATTCCTTTTTTTGGGATCGGCCGGGCTTCAGCTTGATTTCAACCTGCCATGCCCCCTTGCGGCTATATAATCTTGCACTATCATGAATTGTTGTAAATTGATTGGTAAATGCTTCCGGTATGTCCTACCAAACACAAAATACAAAAAATAGGTTAGTTTTGGTTAAGAAAAACAAAAGATCAAACTTTTAACACACGAAAATACAGAGAAAGAGAAAGAGAAAGAGGGATAGCCTACAAGTTCATGCTCAAATCCCGGCATCATGACTTTGAAAAAGTGTTTGCCTACCAGGTGCAAGTTGCCAATATAATCGTAGGCGTAGGTGGTCTCCGATCCAGAAGCCATCGAGATCGACGTTGAGGGGAGGACGGTGGTGTCCGTGGAGATGTGGGTGACCGGAGATGTGGGTCGCCGTAGATGGGGTAGCGGCTTTAGGTTAGATGTTCGAGAGAGGGGACGCCGTCCGCTACAATAATATATATACCCCGATCTGATTAAATATTTATAGCAGGAGAGAGTTGACGAAGGGACGCCGTCCGCTACAGATACCAAGGGGACACTGTTGACGCCATACAGATACCAAGGGGACAGTTCTCGGGGCTCACGCCCGAGACTTTATAGGCGACCGAGGGAACAGGCCCTGACATGTGTCAGCCTAGAGATCGTCCGCCATACAGTATGGCGGACACCTTTTTCCTGACACATGTCAGGAACAGAAAGGCGTCCGCGAGACTGTCTCGCGGACATGGGAGGAGGGCAAAAAGGTAAAACTCCCGTCCGCGAGACAGTATGGCGGACGGGGTTCAGTTTTGGGAAAAGGCGCGATCTGGACCGTCCATCTTTCAGGATGGACGGTCAGATCGCGCTTGCAACTTAACTCCATTTGCTAGCGCTATCAATGGATCAGCTCCCATATATATATATATATATATATATATATATATATATATATATATATATATATATATATATATATATATATATATATATATATATATATATATATATATTTGTTAGATTTAAGGGCTATTTTTAGTTTTACTAAAGAAAAAAGGTCAAATATCCTACGAAAACCCTATAAAATTACCCTTATGCTCCTGCATACTCTTTGAACATCTTACTGAAAAAGCCTATCAGAATCTACCTCTATTCATGTTAAAACTGAACTACCATATAGTTATTGTACCTTCTCTATCAAGTATGATTAAAGAAAATAACTAGCGCATAACACAGTTTTCAAGAGTCTTTGAATTATTAAGCATGTAAATAGATTTTTGTACAAGCATATTAATGTAATGAAGCTAATGTAAAATTTGAGATTAACTTCTAGGTTTCTAATACAGGCATAAAGAAACTAATTCTAGGATTTTAAAGTGCATATATAATAGTGACTTTTAAGAATTATTAGATCAAACTAATTTGCTCCTAATTATAGTTTGAGTTCATAGCAAATAAGTAAGTCCAAGTTCGTGTTAGAGTTATTGAAATGCTTCTATTTGCATGATAACATGGTATTCACATGGTTATTATCTTTGTATGTTTCATTATAATCTAGAATATTATATATTTGCATGGTAACATGTTCTTCTATGATTATTGTCTTTGTATGTTTCACTCTCATGTGTAATAAAGATTAGCCGAAACCCAACCGATAAAGACTTTGATTTATTCGAGCTCAAACAATTGGTGCTTTTTTTCCTGCTTGAAAATCTCAAGTTTTGATATGCAAGAGTAAAACAACAAAGCATTTCTTTTCTTAAATACCATTTTTAAATTTAAAAGGTTTCTAAAAATTAAAGGTATTTTTGACTTTTAAAAGTGTGAGGCCAAATAACAACCTTTTTAGCTAAATTCATATATTTTGTTGTTAAAGATGTTAAAAGTTCACTAATGCTACTTTTAGTGCCGAAATTTAGCCGTAATGGGTGGGGTTCCAGTCCCAATGGGTTAAATGACTAAATATATTTTCCTTGGTAATAGCCTTCTTAAATTTAAAAGGTTTAAAAAAATTAAGGTTATTTTGACTTTTAAACGGGTGAGCCTAGATTACAATTTTTTTGATTAATTTTAATAGTTTACCGCTAGAGAGATTACAATGTTCACTAATGTATCGTTTAGTGATAAAACTAAAGCAATGGATTTAGCCTTGCTGTATAAGAATGATTCGATGGGGTTGAATGGCCATTTTTCTTAAAAAGACCTTTTTTAAATTAAAAAGCTTAACAAAAGTCAAGGTTGATTTTAACTTTTGAAAATGTAAGGCTAAATTATAATTTCTGTAACAAAATTTAATCGTTTTGTCGCTAATGAGGTTAAAAGTTTACTAATACATATTTTAATATCACGAGTTTAAATTTATCCAAAACGACGAAGTGCTTCTCTATTTCTAAATGCTGTTTTTTTTACCTCTTATGGTGGAAAAAACAAAACCTCACTGACTTAAGATTCAAAAAGACTTCGAGCAGGGGTATGATTAGCACATGTTTCATCTTTTAATTGATTATTATTACGGTTTATATTTGTTTGCTTGTTCATCGTAACAGTAAGGATAAATTGCCTCTTTTTGTTAACACCATTTTTACTTTTTGTTTTTTTGAAATTTTTAGCAATTACTCCATATTTTCTATCGTCCCCTTTTCAGACAAAAAAAAAAAGCCCCCGTCTTTCATCTTCTTTTAAGGCTATACTATATATATTGGATTGGATAGTTTAGGGAATTTTACCGTTTACAAATTATAGTTGGAGAAAGACGACATTACAGCAATAATATTTTTGCTGATAGTTAAAGTGGGAGAGACAAAATTTCTAATAAGATGGTTAAGGTACTCAAAGGGAGAAAATAATGAGTGCTTGGCTTGAGAAGAGCAAGACTCGTGAGAACCTAACTTACGGACATGCCATGTCCCAACGCGAGTATTAAAGGCCACAGTTTTACTGTATACTAATAGATATTTAATTTTATAATATTGATTTCAATTATTTAAAATCTTATATCAGGAGAGGTTAACGTGATAGGAGAAGAGCCTAAAGAAAATAAGTGCTTTTTTATTATATATTTAATAGTGCCAAATAATCGGAAATATTCGTCTCAGAACCATCCAGTACTTCTTACAAAAGATTATAAGTTCTATGTGAAGAGGTGGAATATATGCACATAATCTTAAAGCCTCGACAAAGCTAGCCTGAACGACACAGGCAATGACGGAGTAGGCTAGAGTGCATTGTTGGGCCTCCTCCTCTTTGGGCTTTATATATATTGATTTTTGGGCCGTTAGTTGGGCTCCAAGTTTGGTTTAGTTTACATGGGTTTAACTAATATAATTTAAGAAAATATAGATTTTGACGTGACCAAACCCACTTAGTCGTAAAATAGGTTAGCATGAGTTGGTCAGTGATTATGTTGGGTTGGGCTTTTAAAATCTATTTATGGTAAAGGTCATATTTTGTTGGTAACCTTCATACATGAGGATTACCACCAACCACCACCCCCTGTCGTCGCACCATCATTCACCATCACTTGTTGCCACCAGTAACCACTTGCCAGAATAGCAGACCTTTGCCGCTGACGATGGCCTCTACCAACCTACGCCGAGTAAAGTAGCCATCTCCACCGCTGGCTACCGTTAAGCTGACTGCCAACTTAATTTATGATGTCTGCTGACAGCTGCCAATTTGTGGGACTGTCGTCCGCCACCACGCTGACATCAGCACTGCTTGCCACAACCGGTGGTCCCCGCTGTCTGCCGCCAACCCCTAGCTCTGCAGAGTTGAAAACCGATTACAGGCTACGACCTTTAATAATCACTGCCACCTACTCGCGCCAGCCACCACGCTGTCAACTATCCCCACCACTTCATTTTTTATTAAAACTAAAAAAAAGTTATTACTTTGTTTTGACCAACTTAATAAAATCCAAGTATAGTAGACCATCTTAACCCAAATAATCCATTTTTTTCTTGCATATAGTGGGTTGCTTTAGCACATGGTTTTCTTGGGTTGCGTACAGACACTATCCAACTCATCCAAATTGCAACCCGAGATGTTTAGTGCTTGTTCGTTAAAAGTTTGCTTTCTAGATAACAAGGCCCTCAGAAGTGCCTTTCGGCAAATTAATATCGTCTAAATATATAGACGAATTTTCATACCGTTTAAATTTCTAGATGATCTAGCCTTTATCGTTTTAAATGATATAGATGAATTTTCATACCGTTGAACATTTATGACATGATAGCCATGCTACCTTATGCATGTATCGTCTTACAACCAAATATCATGCGCCCCAAACACTTACATAAACACATTTAAACTCCAACTCAGCTGCCAATTTTGTAATGATATTGTCTAATGTCTATAGCCTTTCTTAATGTCTTTCGATCATTATAATTTTCTTCCATTGGGCAGCCTTTGCTAACAGCATTTTAGTTTCTGGCCGCCGTCACCATGAAAGTAGAACCGTTGTTAAAATGTGTTTAATACGCTCCCTCCAAAGCAGCCTCAAGCCTAAGCTCCTGGTTTTAGCCCTAGGGACTGGTGTTTGTAGGTTGTAATGTCAACCTCGAGCTGTACAGACCATTTTTCTTTTTTTCTTTTTTTTTAGGATCAACTGGAAAGGAATATATTTACAAGATGATCTTTCAATATCGTACGGAGTCTCATTTTGCGGGGAGTTAATGCCTGTCAATCAGCAATGATCCCCAACCCTCCAAATTTTTCTCTACCTTTAAGCCTGTTTTTGCAAGCCAGCCAGAAAATAAAAGGCACTTGTTGTACGTCCAAATTATGTTAATTAATTAGCCGAAAGCGCGTAAAAGTATGCTTTCTACTTTATGTTATTGCCATCAATGAGAATCACAATTCCTAGAACCAAGTCTCTCCGTATGCCATATTGAAGCAATAGCAGCAGGGAGAGCCGCCATGTGTTGGTTATAAATGTGATCCCAAATAAATGAAGATGTCATACCGGTCATTAGTGCCTTAGATTCATGGGAAGAAAAATTATCTGGATATACACACACGCGCTCGGTTCAATTCAGTTTAGAACGATTTTAAAAAAAAAATCAAACCTAAACAAACATCAATTTGGAAAGAAAAAAACCAATTGATTCGTTAAATCGATTTGTGATCGGACGGTTTGGTCTGTTGGGTTTGACTCATTAGATTGATATGAACAGTTTAAATACTCTCCTAAGTTGTGGTGACTAGTGGTGGTTCTTATTTATACAAGTTATCAATAGAGTATTTTAGACAAAAGGGTTTTAAAAGTCCACGGTAAGATAACCCACTAATAAATGAGCTCAATCCATCCTAACCCATTTCATACTCAAGTGGATTGAATTGTGTGAAATTTCACAATCTTTTAAGTTGAATCGGTTAAATTCATAAAAAATCAATGTAAATTGGAGCCGTAGCCCGATAAGTTAAATGTAAGGTAGGGGCGACACAAATGCAGATGCGTGCATATGTGGTACGGAGTATGTTTAATTGATAAAGGTGAAGATGATGTTAAGATGGGACTAAAAATACGTAGGCAGGGCTAATTGAACACGTGAACACAAATATAAAACGCAGACGAGACTTGTTAAAAACTAGTGCAAGTTGCGCTCCATGAGTATTGTACTTGAACTATGTCATCAGCACGATGATGACAAGTCTTAGGTACCACAGCATTCTAACATGCAGCTTGAATTGAATAATTAGATTAGATAGCAAAAGCTCTATTCCAATTGGTGCCAACTTTAATCCTGGTCAATTGGGAGATAATGGGTTATTTTATATTGTATGGACAGTTTTACACGATAATTACCATTAGTCTCGGACTATCGACTACCTAATATCTGCTTAACTTTCAGATTGTAAATATAGACATAAGGAGCATAAGTCGGATGGCTCCTTGTCCTTATAAACAAATTTTGTTTTTTTTTACCAATGTATATAGTCATCAGAACAAAACATGTTAATGTGCTTCATTTAACGTGCTGATATGCCTGGTTTTATTTTTAGTAACACTTTCACTGATGAATTTGATGATACTTTTAAAATGTTGTTAAATATCTTAGCATAACCATCACCATGGCCTTGTGTGACATAAGTGCACGTGCGGACGGACGCAAAAGACCAAATTTCCATGCGTCCTTTTGAAGTATTCTATCGCTACCATTACTATTCACCACCCCTGAGCCCACCACCACTCTGTCCCTACCATTATTGCTCACCACTGAGCCAATCACAACTCCACTGGCCCACGAAACAACATCATCGTATCACCACTCCTTTTCTCTTATTTGTAGCCACCACAACCATATCACCACCCATACCATCGAACCCACCCCCAGTGCTAACCGCTAAGCCTACCATCGCTATCCGACCGCTACCCACCATCATCATCATCATCTATGAGCACCTCCATCGATCTCCTTGCTTTGCACAATCACCCCCTCCCTCAACCACAACTGATGGCGGTCAACGGTGGTTCTGGGATGCGCATTACCGATCAAATATAGCTGGGAAAATTTGTGAAAGTGATAACGACATTTTTACAATTACCTACAAGCCATATGCACATTATTTTTTCGTGCGTTCAAAAGATATCAGTGTTTTTGGTCCAAACTACCTTAACCCCCGTAGACATAAATGTAACTAATTTAAGCCCACCATTAACTACCTTAGCAACAAGCTGAAGCTGTAGCCTAACTATATAATGCGTCCACATACAGATTATTTGCCTCTAGAGTCTAGAGGCATCATTATTAATTTGGCTGCAATCAAATTTGCAGCCAAAATTCCTCCATACTTTAAAATTCGCGCACGAGGGCTGTTGTAGAAAAATTCGAAATTGCACCTGGTGGCCGTCAAATCAAACTAAGCCAAATACAATTTAGCAAGGTAAGAATGTCATTAAAAAGTAAAGAAAAAACAAGGTAGAACAACATTGAAAATATAATTAAATTGCAACTGAAAGTAATAAAAATTGACGGCAGGAAATGGGTTGGAAAAACAGAACGAATACCATTAGCCAGTCAAAAAGACACATGATTTTTATGGGCAAACAAGTTGGGTCAGTTTCAATTCTATCTAGAAGACTAGTACGGATCAATTTCAAGGTAAGGATGTTTAAGCTATCAAAAATAAATTTGACCCCGCTATAATCATTCTCAAACACCCTCGCTGGAAGAGTTACAAGTTAAAGTTAGGACAAATTACATGCAAAAAAGTAATTTGTTAAGTGAAATAACCTAAGGAGATCATATTGGGTAATACTCCATTTGTCCCCAAAAAAATTGATCATATATTTTTTTTGAGCTGTGTCAAAAAAATTAATCACTTTTCATTCAAATTAAGAAAAAATTTGCAGGTATTCTATTTTACCCCTTTTACATTATTTTTATTATATTTCTCTCTTTACATATAATCTTCTATCAACCTATTTTTCTTTCTCCTGATCCACTTTCTTTTCTCCTAACAGTCTGACGTTAGTTTGCATGCTTTTTCTAGCACTACTCGAGATTATTTGCATTTAGGATTAATAAATTGAACCTCAGGTTATGGCCCGGTTACAAACACAAAATTTGGAAAGTTTTTTAACAAAATGTGACCAAAGCCGTGAAATTTTATAAGTCGTGTCCAGCCCTTGTTGATTCATTAAAAAATTGTACTTTTGCTCATGTCGTGAATACATAATTTTAATACATCAATATTACCCTAGTCCAACACACATTCTATCTTCCATTTCTCTTTTCTGCCTTTCCTTTCTCTCTCTGCCCTATCTTCTTCATCCTCATTGTCACCACCCCCAACCCACCACCACTCTGTCGCCGCCATTGCTAACCACCACTCCACTGGCGCACAAAATAACGTAAGCATATCACCACTCCCTTTCTCTCTCCTTCTCTCATTCACAGACACCACAAAATCATCACCGCCATCACTACCAGACCACTACCCATGATCATCATCACCTCCGGCCGCCTCCATTGATTTATTTGCCTCGTACAAGCACCCCCTCCCTTAAACCACTACTGATGGTGGTCAACGGTGGTTCTGGGATGCGGGTAACCGTTCAAATCTAGCTAGGTAATTTTATCAGAGTGATAACGGCATTTTTACAATTACATACAAGCCATGTACACATTGATTTTTTGTCTGTTCAAAAGATATCAATGTTTTTAGTCCAAACTACATTATCTTCAAAGACATAAATATAATTAATTTAAGCCCACCATTAACTACGTACCGTAGCAACAAGCTACCGGAGTTGTAGCCAATGCGTCCACATACACAGATTATTTGCCTCTAGGCCCCCTCATTAACAATTTAGCAGCAATTTGGCCGCAATCAAATTAGCAGCTAAAATTATTTCAACACTTTAAAATTCGAGATCCAATCGCACGAGGGCTGTTGTGAAAAAATCCAAAATTGCACCGGGTGGCCGTCAGCCGGTCAAAAGATGCTTGATTTTTATGGACAAACAAGCTGGGTCAGTTTCAATTCTATCCAAACGACTAGTATTAAAATACTCGGGGATTGGATCATTTTCCTCCCAAATTTCAGCGGGCCGCCCACCTTTTCCAGTATTTTTATTTATATAATTACGCATCGACAACTTGACATCTGCGCTCACAGTTTCACGGAAACGACTCCAACAAGCAAGACTTCGTCTTTAAGGTTATATATATAACATTTTGTAGTTAAAAGTTTTCACCAATTTAGCGATGAAGTGAAGCGTACACGATGGAATATGAAGTTGGTCTGTATGATCCGTGTTTAGTTTTTATTAGGTAGGATAAGAAAAACCCAAGACATCGAGACTCCGTGATGCCTTATCATGTGTTGCAAGTGTTTCTAAAGTTGTTGTCCGTAAAAAAATTATTTGTGTAAAAAATGTTTCGAGTTACTTTTTGAATTTTGGCAACCAATTTTTGCATCGTTGTGACTCATTAAACTACATACTTACGGGACACAATTGAAGTGGATTTTTTCTTTTCATGCATACGCTTATTTCCGCCGCACAAAAGTTACAAACTTCGATAAAGAAGCTTTGAAGTGAGCACAACCCATTCTAGAGTAAAATAAGAATCGCGCTCGTTGCTGCATATATACCTCAAAATGAAATCAAGTTACACATATCTAAATTAAATATACTATCATGTGTACAACAGTCATGGATTTTGTTAAAATATGACCCATTTATTTATGATAATTGTACCATCCAACACCATTATAGTATCTCACCAAAAGTATTTATACTTTGACAATAAAGCCTCCATAAATTTAGCTAGCATATATATATATATATATATATATATATATATATATATATATATATATATAGGGAGCTGATCCGTTGATAGCGCTAACAAAATGGGGTATTTTGCTGGCGCGATCTGACCGTCCATCCTGAAAGATGGACGGTCCAGATCGTGCCTTTTTCCAAAACTGATCCCCGTCCGCCATACAGTCTCGCGGACGGGATTTTTACCTTTTTGCCCTCCTCCCATGTCCGCAAGACTGTCTCGCGGACGCCTTTCTGTTCCTGACATGTGTCAGGAAAAAGGCGTCCGCGAGACAGTATGGCAGACGATCTCTAGGCTGACACATGTCAGGACATGTCCGCTCGGTCGCCTATAAAGTCTCCTGTCAGAGCCCCGAGAACTGTCCCCTTGGTATCTGTGACGTCAACAGTGTCCGCTTTGTGGGAAATCTCCAATGTAGCGGACGGCGTCCCTTTGTCCACTCTCTCCTGCTATAAATATTTAATCAGATCGGGCTATATATATTATTGTAGCGGACGGCGTCCCCCCTCTCTCTCTCTCTCTCTCTCGAATATCTAACCCAAGCCGCTACCCCATCTACGGCGACCCACATCTCCTGTCACTCACATCTCCGCCGACACCACCGTCCTCCCCTCAACGCCGATCTCGATGGCTTCTGGATCGGAGATCACCTACGCCTACGATTATATTGGCAACTTGCACCTGGTAGGCAAACACTTTTTCAAAGTCATGATGCCGGGATTTGAGCATGAACTTGTAGGCTATCCCTCTTTCTCTTTCTCTTTCTCTGTATTTTCGTGTGTTAAAAGTTTGATCTTTTGTTTTTCTTAACCAAAACTAACCTATTTTTTGTATTGTGTTTGATAGGACATACAGGAAGCATTTACCAATCAATTTACAACAATTCATGATAGTGCAAGATTATATAGCCGCAAGGGGGCATGGCAGGTTGAAATCAAGCTGAAGCCCGGCCGATCCCAAAAAAAGGAATTCGCAGAGGGTTGGAACGTCTTCGTGCGCCAGCATGGCCTCGAACTCGGGGACTTTGTAGTGTTCGAACACCTTGGGTGGTGGGATTTTCAAGTTGTAATCTTTGATCGGAGCGCTTGTGAAAAGCTTTCGTACCCCATTTGTGAACCATAGTTTATTATAATAAAAAAATTTATGTTCTTGTTTATTATGTTTCCAAATTTTTTCTTGCTTAATTGTGCCTTTTTTTGTTGCCTTGATATATTGAGATCGTTGATTGTGAATCGTACATTATTTTTTGGAAAAATTGAGATTGTTGATTCCGTCGCTAAAACAAGTCTTCGGGCGTCATTTTATTAAAATAGCATTAACCTACTATGTCGCTAAAACAAGTCTTCGGGGCCAATTTATTTCAATTTATTAAAACTGCATTACGGGCGCCAATTTATTCCAATTTATTACATTACGCTACATTGTATAGCTCTATATATATAGCGGATATAAGGCCCTCCGCTTAGGCCGGGGTTCGGGAAGGTCGGAACTAAATGTCTGGTTCGTGCCAACCATTTTTTGGACCCGGAACTAAATGTCTGGTCCGTGCCAACCATTTTCTGCGGTATGTATATCCGCGATACTATATAGCGGACAGTCTATCAGCGTCTGCGGGGCCATCCGCTACATAGTATAACGGACGTAGAGAAGACAACCAAAAGAAAAAACTAAGTATTGGAGAGGTGGGTATTCTGCGGGGCCGTCCGCTACATAGTATAGCGGACGTAGAGAACCAAAAGAAAAAAAAAACTTAGTGTTGGAGAGGTGGGTATTCTGCGGGGCCGTCCGCTACATAGTATAGCGGACGTAGAGAAGACAACCAAAAAAATTCTGCGGGGCCGTCCGCTACATAGTATAGCGGACGTAGAGAAAACAACCAAAAGTCTATCGTCCGCGATACTATATAGCGGACAAGGAACAGACTAATGTCATCCGCGATACTATATAGCGGACGGCAAATATATATTGTCCAGCGGACAGCAAATATATATATTCAAACCCAAAAGAAAGTCCTATAACTTCTACACTCTTCTCCGTTCTTCCTACTCACAAATATTCCCAGCGGCGTTGGCAAGCAGATCTGCGCAATTTCTTCATAAGAGCAGCTTTAATACCCTAATAGATCACGTAAGTTCACAAAATCAATCCTTTACATGTTTCTAATCTATAGTTGTGATCAATATTGCGTTTTATGCGTGGTTTTGATTATGCATTGAGCATGTGCTAGCGATGATGAGGATTTATATATGTATGTATTTGTTCATGTGCTAGCGTTTGTAAAATCCGATTCCATAGTTTCAGTTGCAAAAAATGGAATTTATCCCTGGACCAGAAGATCCATCCGTGTTATACGACCAAGCCAACCATATCAGTACGCTCATATGGGATGGTGGAGTAAGATACATTATTTATCAACTTTCTTATTATTACGAACGTTGTTTTACCGTTCATTTTGCTTAAATTGTATTTATTAATAATTCGTAGGAAAGAGAACTTCTCACCACCGTAGAAGTATCGAGTTCACGAGATGGAAATTGAACAAGTCCCAGAAAAGAATACTGCGTGGAATTGGGTTTGGGATTTTCACGCATGGGCAGATCTTTCAACAGCTTGACCGGGCCTTGATAGGTGCCCTTGTTGAGAGGTGGAGAAGTG
>JAVXUP010005167.1:0-21799 GCA_033070095.1 Escallonia herrerae | reverse complement strand
CCACGTACCCTGGCACTCATTGAACAATGCAGCAGATGATCCATATGTAAAGCAAGTCAAATGGAGTCAGCATAGCTAAAATTCCACGATATAGGCCTTGTAACTAACATTTACAGGGGTGGTCTTTATACATTTATTTGTTTGTTTCTGTATCCAGAAAAGCCGGTTATGTATTCAGGAACTGGTGCATCAGCCTGGGGGAGCTTTAGACTTCCTCATCAGGTAACTTCCCCCCCCCCCCCCCCCCCCCCCTCCTCCCTCCCTCTCTCTCTGTGTCACAATGTTGTCTTTGATTTTCTAAAGAAAAAATTGTTGCGTGTCCTTTTTCCAGTTGATGTCTCCAACGGGGAGTTCTGGACTACCCTCTGGTTCACAGATGGACTTCTTGAGCGAACTTCATTGTGCAATGCGAAATGCAAGTGCTGGTCCTGACGCCTAACAGTTATAAATCAAGAAACTTTAGTTGAAATTGATGTGCGTGGTTCTTTAACTTCCAGAATACTTTGATCAGTGTGTTCAGAGAACTTTGTTGTATTTGTTAATAATATCTGATATATGCTACTGAGATTATGTGTGTTTTACTTGAGAAAGCAAGGTCCACATTTGCATTGCATATGTGTGATCAGTGTATATCAATGGTGTGTCCGGTTTTTCTGTCACTGTCCAACAGAACGAAAATGCCCTTTCGGAAACGCATCGTTCTTTTGTGGATTGATCTCCGCATTTTCGGCTTTAAGCATCTACATGGAAAGATGGTTATTATTGGGTAAATGCTGCCTGAGATGATTTTGTTTCACTTCAACAAGCATGGTGAAAGTTCTGTCAAATCTCGTCTGCGGCGAAGAGAGAAGATGGAATAAACTTTCGAACTACAATAAACTGCTAGTCTTAAACAAAAGCTGCATCAGGTTGGAGTTGGCCACTTGGCCAATCTTGTAGTCCATCTTAGTATTGCAAGTCTAGTTTAGGGAACTTTTGAGGACACAAACACCAAGGCTGTACGCATTAGAACCAAAGAGACTGCAGCTGACCGAACAATGCAATCCTAATGGAGAATGCACGAAGCGATGATGGCATCAAGGCACTGCTACAAAGTGATGACGGTAAGCAGCTTCCAAACCTAACGATTCATTGCTTTTTTATTATGTTAAGCATTGACGCTACACAGAGTTGCAAGCTTTGAGTAAGAGTGAATCGAGATGAATGGGTGATGGGTATAATTAGCTTGTGTTGTTCTCGACAGGATGCTATATTATCAACATAAACCAAATATTTGTTACATTGCCTGATGATCGAACGAATTCCTTGCACAGAAATCTGGGAACCTGCACGTGGTTATTCCGTCCACACGGGAATTATCCCTTGAGCTGCCAAACGCTTCTCAACCCAGAAGACAACGTGTTTAGCTGTGATTTTCTTCTCATCAACGAGAAAGGGCTCTACCGTGCTCGGACCTGACCCGTACGAGGACAGAGAAAACCCTTTTGGACCTGGCGAAGCAGAGAGATGGTCGATGGCTGTAATGAGCACCAGTAACATCAATAGCACACTTAAAACTTCCATACCCAAAAAAAGAAGACTTACCTGTGAGATCTCCATCGGGGAAGAATGCCCAAAATAAGTAGGGATTGCCCTTCTTTAGAAAGGAACCTTCTAACTGAGGGAAAAGAATACAAACATACGAGAGCATCGGAATCTTTGTTCTTCGTCTCACCTTTTATATAGAAGTAGGAGTACGATAACATAGTATGTGATAAGTAGAAGACTGACCCTGTTTTCTCCGAACGATAGCTCGATGTCAGAGATATCATCTTGAGCTTTGAGGATTGCTTTGAGTGAAGGGATCACATCCTCCTCCATCATCTCAGGTAGTGACTTGGCTTTGGCTTTGACAGTGGCAGGAGGCTTTGGCTTTGCAGAAGCTGCTTCTGCAGGCTTTGCTTCCTTCTTTTCCTTTGTTTCAGCAGCAACTGCTATCAAAAATCACAAATATACACGAGAGGATCAAGTTTCCATTTAGACACGCTGTGTCAAACATTGGCTAGTGCATCATAATCTAGCACAGAAGTGAAGAAGAAAAAAGACAGATAACCAAGCTATAGTTGAAAATGCTAAAGTACCAGTAGATGTAGATGATTCCGGTACAGCAAAACAGGCGATGCTTCGTCTTGAAGTTACTAATTTAGCGACCACCTGCAGCACACATGACATGTAGACTTACATAGCTAGCACTTTAAAGCAGGTAGAACGAAATTGGAGTTAGGTTTTTTAGTGCATTGAGCCAAGTCCTATTGAAAATTTTTCGCCTCGATTGGACCCAGACAATAAGAGAACAAGAAACCTTCCCAAGTCCGCCGCATTAATCAAGAATGTCAAGAACCCAAAGAGGCAACGCGTACTGTGGGACAATTCTCTTTGCTATTTGACTCTTTGTTCATTGCCAAGCAGTTTAGCCTGTCGGGTTTACTGACTGACTGAGGAATGCAGACTGAATTATCCATGAAGAAGTGACAAGTATGATGCAAAGGGACTAAAATCTGACACTGAGAGGTGCTTGAAATCAGTGGGGACTTGGGAGACAAGATGGTATATTTTCAAAGCATGTACCACACATTCTGCAAACCCACACCTCAACCCAACCCACACGCAGAAACATGAATTTTACATGTTAAATGACCTGACAAACACCTCTACATGTACGTGAATGTTCTAGGAGTTTACCAATGGAAGTGTGGAGGTGAATTTCGCTTTGCGGCTGTAGTAGGAAGAAGATGGAAAGCTCTGTACCGCAACTGAACCTCCTGTTGTTGCCATTTTTAGACACGGAAAGAACTGAACTTCAATTTCTGTTCTGATTTTCTGTTCCTTCAACCAAACATTGTTCTAATATCTCTTGCTTTATTATTGGCAGGTGCCTTATCAGGGAGACAGAGAGGGGAAGAGAGGAAGAGGTGTTGCTTAGTTCAGCAAAAGGAAGGAACATAAGCAGGAGAGAGAGAGAGAGGGGGGGGGGGAGAGAGAGGAGGCGCAGAGGGAGCTTTTGTCATGTCATCCACATATTTTTGCTTGGAGAATACATACCACTGGTTTTTCAGTATTAAGCTTCGCATTCTTGCGCTTTAGTGAAATAGTGGCCTTGCCACATCTTTAGTACAATCTTTTTTATTTTTTCATATTTGCGTATTAAAAAGAACATTGTATTACCGATTAGATCGGAGAGATTCTGTTATTGTAACTCGTAGTACAATCTATTGGTTTACACATAATATCCTCTTATCTTAAAGTAGGACGAAAATAGTAGGCTTACAAGTGTCATTTTACATGTAACGCAGAAATGTTGAACCTTTTTTCATAATATATTTAAGGAGCTTCTCACACAAAAATAAAAAATAAAAAAAGTTCTGCTTTATTTGTAGTTTGGGTTGTATCATAATACCTTTCAATTTTACCATAGCTAACACAGCGTTAGAATATATCGTCTGGTATACGCTTTCACATTTATACTTAACTTTGACAGAAAGCTATTCTTTTTTGTCGAATGCAAGAAATTAAAAGGTGTGAACTTTATAGTTTACAATGTTATTAGTTTTCAAAACATTTTATACGCTTCTGATTCTGCATTCAACATAAAAGCAGTAGGAAAATCAATTCTAAGTAGGACTACTTTCAGGATAAACTGCGCCATAATTTCTTCTTGTCCAACAACATGTGAAGTCTTCCAAAACACAAAGCTGCAAAGGCAACCGGTCAATTTGTTTTGCAGCTTCAATACGATAAATAAGCACTGCGCCTCGATGATGTCGACTTTCGAAAAGGAAAGTGGTGATTGGCCTTAAAAGGGTGTACAGAAGGAAGTAACAATGAAGACGAGACTATCCCGAAGCAAAAGGCTCGACTTGTAGCTGAAGGCTATTCACAAGAGCTAGGTATAGATTTCAACACAGTTTTTCGACCTCTATGTTTCCTTGAAATGATTTCTTTCTTGCTTTGCTGTGATGGGATTAAACATACTTTGCTTATATTTCTGAACCATATTGTAAGCCTGCATCAAAAAACATATATATGAGAGACATAAACGACAATGCAAACACATGCAAACTAGTGCTAGAACTTTAGAGATACTGTAGCCTGTAGGGATGTAGTAGTCAAACGCATTTTATATCTACTAGGCCAATCCAGACCAATTGTTTGGTGTGAAAACAGCTTAGGCCTTATACTTCTCTAGAGTTCAATGAGAAATAGGGGGAGACAATGATGTAATAAAGTATAAGTGCACTAGCCCATCATACAGGATCCAAGCAGCCATGTCTCTTGTGAAAATTTCTTAAAATGAACTTCAAGTCAAGTACTCTTGCATTCCCAATTACCTTTCTCACTCCAGACGTTAAACCCATGTTTGCAAGGGACTTATTATTCACATACTTCCAAACCATGCTTTCTTTGTCCTGCTCTTTGTGGAGATTATTCTTCCCACCTTTACATCAAGAAACCGGAAACATGAATTAGTATTACAGAAAGTGAAAACAAACACCTGTGTTCAAGCGTAGATGCAAGAGAGAGAGAGAGAGAGGATGAAACCTTTTAGATGTAAAACCAACAACTCTATATACATCTTGAGACGAATATGTGTGAAGACATGAACATATTCTCCAACATCTTCCCGTAAAACTAAATTATAGGACTTTTTGGTGTCGAGATTGAATGACTTCTTTAACAAAAAATCAATTGCTCCTCTCCGTGTGGCCAAGTCTACTTCTCCATCCAATGGGACAGATGGAAACTCCCAGAGTCCAGCAAGTAAACCTTCATCTGGTCTCTTCACAAGAAGAAATTTGCTCTCAGATTGCGGTCTCTCGACCAAATCTCCTCCATCCAGTATCTCCACAATACTGACAGCACAAAAGTCACACCTTTGTTTGGCCTTGACCACTTTTGTTGGATAATCTGTAACAGTAACTGAACTATCTTGTCTAGAGACTGATAGCGCATGACATTGAACTGAGAGAGGGCATGAAGAACAGCTTGGGCTCGAAGGAGTGCACAGTGTCGCACCAAGTTCCATGAGAGCTTGGTTGAAATCTCCAGGTCGACAAGGATCAACCAATTGCCCTGCCAATTTCCTAATTCACAAGATTAAGCAATATAAAAAGTTTCTCACGAGTATTGCTCTGAGAGAAATGAATGACATGCGAAGAAAAAACAAGGTTGATTGATAAAAGGGTCAATTGTCAATAATTAATACCAGAAGGGCCTGACCAGCGAATCCAAAATACATGAGGGGGGTCATTTTTCATTTTCCCTTATGGAAACCCAAAACTTCTGACAAACAGCTTTAATATCTCTTTTTTTTTTGTCCTAAATTATGAGCATCTCATGGATTTCCAAGTTTGCATGGTCAATTAGATCTTATCTTTTAAACAGAAAAAAATTAAGTTAAGATAGTCCACTAAATTAAAATGCTCACCAAAAGTTCTTGACAGTCACCACGTCTTTTGGATTTGCAGATAAAGCCTTTAGTCTGGCAATCACCCTAACAACATTTCCATCAACCACAGGTACTGCCTAAATAGCAGATTTTAACATTACGAGTGTGTGATAAAGTATGCCTTTATCATGAAAATCTCAGGAGCTACTGACCTCCTTAAATACTATAGAGGCAATGGCACCAGCTGTATAGTGTCCTATTCCTCGAACTTTCCTAAGAGCACATACTGAATTAGGAAACCCTCCTCCTTCTTCAACAATCATTTTTGCTCCCTAACAACAGAAGCAGTCAGCAATCAATGAAAAAGAGCATGATCTGCCAATTGTATACAGACACCTAAAAGTAGATCGTAGGTTTCCTGATCAACATAATTTATGAAGTTATACTTCTTAATAAAATTACAAAACTTGGATCAAAACTCACGATCAATCACTCAAATAGATAAATCGAGAAGCTTCACATGTTACTATTCACCAACACCAATGAAAAACTACCACATCTATTAAATTCTGAACGTCATACGGGTTCTAATGGTGGAAATGCAGTGAGGAATTTTAAGGGAGGCAACCTATGCACCCACATCTCTTCCCCTACCCCACAATAAAACAAGTGTTCAGGCAAGTAACGTGATTTCAGATAGCTATGAGGCCAACAATTTGAAGCATTGCACCCCCAACATGGCACATTAGAGGCATCTAGTCTCCAGGAAATGTTTTTGTTCTCCCCCACCCCTTTAACTTCTGGATATGTTCACACTTTAATGCCTTCAATGCAAACATGCTATCAAGACAATCCACTCACTTTTGTACTTCATAAAATCTCTTTCACTCTCTTACGGATGTAAAACAAGTAAACAAAAGCCCTTATCTTCCAATTTCTTCTTTTTTGATAAGTAAATGTATAATTACGAAGCGCTGAAAGGGGGCAAAACCATGTACACAAAAAGATTACAGTCACCTATACACCTCAAAAAGCTATCCTAGAAAACACAAAAAGGCATCAGTTGGATCAAGTTATTCCTTGGCTCAGAAAGCAAGCATAGACAAAAAAGGATTCTTAAGATTCTCCAAGGATATCTCTACACCCTCAAAAGCTCTAGCATTCCTTTCCCCCCAAATGCACCAAAACACGCCTGAAGGAAACAGCTCCCACAATTTCACTGCAGGCTGCCTCTTCTAACACAAAGACCTAGCCTTGAGAAGATCTAGAGCCGAACAAGGCATAACCCAATAGATCCCCAAAGGCTGAATACAAGATCCCAAAGCTCACTAACAACAGGGCCATGCAGCAGAAGATGTGCTACCAACTCACCAGCCTTCTTGCACATGAAGCACCAAATCACATATATCTTCCTCCTTTTCCTCAATTTGTCCCCTGTAAAAATAGAATCCCTTGCCGCTTCCCACACAACAAAGAAGATCCTAAGGGAGCCGAAGACCGCCAAACTGCTCTCCAAGGAAACAAAGAGTGCTTACGGCGAGGAAGCTGCAGATAGTACGACTTAACAGAAAACATACCCCTTCTATCTTCTTTCAACAGCGCCTTATCCTCTCCACCTCCAGGAGCTGCCACTGAACTGATACGATCCAAATAATGAGAGTCACCTTCTAATTCACAATCTTAAGAAGCTCTTCTAAAATGAGGGCACCATGCGTGCTCACTCCCTACAAAACAAGAGAGCTCCTCAACACTAGCCTCCTTATGCCTTGCAATATTAAACAAGGCGGGAAAAGACTTGCTAAGTTCCTCTTCACCGCACCAAAGATTGACTCAAAAGTTCACTCGATTGCGATTTCCAAATTGCTACATTCTTCCTTCAGAAGACTTCAGGGGAAAATTCATGCCCCAAATTCACCATCAATGAGTTTTAGCAAGAAAGTACGCATTAACTTGGCCCCAGATTTAGAGAGAGAAGCTCTAAACCACATGTTTTGGACGAAAATGCAGAGAAATCAGACAGTATACATCTTTCATGAAACATAAAAATTTGAATTGAAGCGAGGAACCACTAGAGGAGTCCACCTCTATATTCAGTTACTAAGAGTTTTAATATTGAATAAGACCTGGTAAAATTTCAGAAATAAGAAGCTAATTTCTTTTTCCCCTGCTGGAAACTCACATGTTCCTACCATTGCATTGTTGTGGTCATTATTCTTTTTTCCATCAAGCAATACAAGTGAAACGAATTTTCACTTGGCATAAGGTTCAGTGACAGAGGTTGAGCACCTTATTTTTGTCTATGAGCATGTTTTACAACTAAATTACCTTATTTTGCTGATACAGTACCCTACTGGTTCAGCTAAAAGGATTACAGTATATATAAATCAAATACATAGTGGATTGCCCTTATATATATATATATATATATATATATATATATATATATATATATATATGCTAGCGCTAGCAGCGCTAGCACCGTCCGCTACATAATGTAGCGGACGGCCAATTATAGTCCGCTACATTATGTAGCGGACGGCCAAACAGCGCTAGCAACAGTGCTAGCGCTAGCAATGGATCACGATCCATATATATATATATATATATATATATATATATATGGGGGCCGATCCACATCTACCGGTGGGAAAATAACAATTTTCCCACCGAACCGCAGGTAAGAGCAGCGGTTGGCCACGTGGACGGAAAAAGGACGAAAAAGACCAAAAAGGACCAAAATGGCACGAGAAATTCACCAAAATATCACGAGAAAATGAAAATCTCGCGAGAAAATGGGCATAATGCCCAACCGCGTGTGGGAGTTGCGGTTGGCATTAATGCCCAACCGCAACCCCTACATGCGGTTGGGAATTATTTGCCAAGTTGCATTTTTTTTAAAAAAAGGACACATATATATTATAATAATAATAAAAAGGACATTTAAAGGACACATATATATTATTATAATAATAAAAAGGAAATGGAGAAAACCCCAACCGCCACACTTAGTTGCGGTTGGTATCATTGCAAATTTTTTTTTTCTGTGGCTAAAAGTGAAAACTTAATTAGACAGTTTTTCACGAATTTATAAAAAATAGCTAGAGCTAGATCTTGCCAAATTGCAAAAAAGAGACCGTAGTTATTTTTAAAAGATCTATATTAGGGAAAAATTTCAGATTTTTCCAAAAACTGGAAAGGGGTTAACTGAAATGGGGAACCTTGTAACTTTGCAGTATAATTTAAAATATCAAGCTAGCGCGATTTCGTGCGAAACTTTTATGAGAACCCTAGGATGTTGGGAAGTTCTATTTTCCAGGACTTCGGGCCATTCCGAAGTCGTTAGCTAATTGTTTGGCCGAACGGGCTAATTTTTTTAGGTCCATTTCCCAAAAAATTGCACCGTTAGGCCAAAAAATTAGCTAACAATTTTAGAATGGCCCAAAATCCTGGAAAATGAAACTTCCCAACATCCTAGGGTTCTCATAAAAGTTTCGCACGAAATCGCGCTAGCTTGATATTTTAAATTATACTGCAAAGTTACAAGGTTCCCCGTTTCAGTTAACCCCTTTCCAGTTTTTGGAAAAATCTGAAATTTTTTCCTGATATAGATCCTTTAAAAATAACTATGGTCTCTTTTTTGCAATTTGGCAAAATCTAGCTCTAGCTATTTTTTATAAATTTGTTAAAAACTGTCTAATTAAGTTTTCACATTTAGCGATAGAAAAAAAAAATTTGCAATGATACCAACCGCCACAGGGTTTTCTCCATTTTCCTTCATGTCCTTTTTATTATTATTATAATATCCTTTCATGTCCTTTTTATTATTATTATAGAATTTTTCATGAATTTATAAAAAATAGCTAGAGCTAGATTTTGCCAAAGTGCGAAACAGAGACCCTAGTTATTTTCAAAAGATCTGTATTAGGTAAAAATTTCAGATTTTTTCAAAGACTGGAAAGGGGTTAACTGATACGCGCAACCTTGTAACTTTGTAGTGTAATTTAAAATATCAGGCCAGCGCGATTTCGCGCGAAACTTTTATGAGAACCCTAGGATATTGGGAAGTTCCATTCCCAAGGAATTCGGACCATTCCGAACCCGTTAGCTAATTTTTTGGCCGATCGGGCTTTTAAGCGCTCGATCCGGACACCGGTTCGGGATTTTTAGGCGAAAAATCCGTAAAATACTTTTTAGATCAAGAATGAACTCAGGAAGCTTTAAAATAGCTTTTTAAAGCACTTTTGATATTTTCTCATGCCAGGGGGCATTTTGATAATTTGCCACCCCGCGAGGGGTGTTTTGGTAATTTTACCGTGTCAAGTTTTTTAGTCCAGAAATGTAAGTAAAACATCTGAAAAGGTTGTTTTGAAGCTGGTTTGATGGGCGTTAGGGTGACAATGAACCCCCGGGGGCATTTCGGTAATTTGCCGCTCATCGGGGGCTATTTTGCTAACTGAACCAGCTTGAAAAATTTCCCAAATGATTTTTAGTTATAGGATAGGGGTGTAAGACACCCGAAAAGTTATTTTGTTCCAGTTGTTCTGATATGTTTGTTGGGGCGATGGCTGTCAGGGGGTGTTTTGCATACGTAGCGGGGCAAAGGGGTTAACTGATACGGGGATCCTTGTAACTTTGCAGTGTAATTTAAAATATCAAGCCAGCGCGATTTCGCGCGAAACTTTTATGAGAACCCTAGGGTGTTGGGAAGTTCCATTCCCAAGGAATTCGGGCCATTCCGAAGCCGTTAGCTAATTTTTTGGCCGAACGGGCTTTTAAGCGCTCGATTCGGACACCGGTTCGGGATTTTTGGGCGAAAAGTCCGTAGAATACTTTTTAGATCAAGAATGAATTCGGGAAGCTTAAAATAACATTTCAATGCACTTTTGAGATCGTTCTGATGCCAGGGGCATTTTGGTAATTTGCCACCCCGCGAGGGGTGTTTTGGTAATTTTACGGTGTCAAGTTTTTCAGTCTAGAAATGTAAGTAAAACATCTGAAAGGTTATTTTGAAGCTGGTTTGATGGGCGTTAGGGTGACAATGAACCCCCGGGGGCATTTCGATAATTTGCCCGCAATGACGGGGGCTATTTTGCTAACTGAACCAGCTTGAAAAATTTCCCAAATGATTTTTAGTTATAGGATAGTGGTGTAAGACACCCGGAAAGTTATTTTGTTCCAGTTGTTCTGAGATGTTTGTTGGGGCGATGGCTGCCAGGGGGTGTTTTGCATACGTAGCGGGGTAATTTTTGTTAACGCATTCCCTTTTAAATCTTCGGAGGAAATATTTGGTATATAATTGATGTGATACATTTAAAAAGTAGTAAGCAAAGCGGTTTTGAGACTGCCGGTGGTGTAGCCGCCATATGGGGCGTTGGGGTGATAATGCACCCCCGGGGGAATTTCGGTAATTTGCCGCTCATCGGGGGCTATTTTGCTAATTTTACATTACACAAATTTGTGCTTAAAATAACTTTTAGTTCATGAAAGGGTGTGAGACACCTGAAAAGTTATTTTAAAGAGTGAATTCAGGAAGCTTAAAATCCCGTTTCAAAGCTTAAAATCCCATTTCAGAAAAAAGTTGTAATTTTTTTTGTCACGTTTTTTTCGCTCATTGCACCTCAGGCACGCTAGTTAGCCCATTTGTAAGAATTTCGGCGAAAAACGAGACACATTATTTTTTGGGTTTTCCTTGGAAGGGTCTATTCGAGCACACTTTAGGCCCCAATTGATAGCTTCCGAAAAAAGTTGTAATCTTTTTGTCACTTTTTTTTCGCTCATTGCACCTCAGGCACGCTAGTTAGCCCATTTGTAAGAATTTCGGCGAAAAACGAGACACATTATTTTTTGGGTTTTCCTAGGAAGGGCCTATTCGGGCACACTTTAGGCCCCAATTGATAGCTTCCGAAAAAAGTTGTAATCTTTCTTGTCACTTTTTTTTCGCTCATTGCACCTCAGGCACGCTAGTTAGCCCATTTGTAAGAATTTCGGCGAAAAACAGGACACATTAGTTTTTGGGTTTTCCTAGGAAGGGCCTATTCGGCTACACTTTAAGGCCCAATTGATAGTTTCCGAAAAAAGTTACAATTTTTTTTGTCACTTTTTTTTCTCTCATTGAACCTCATGCACGCTAGTTAGCCCATTTCTATGAATTTCGGCGAAAAGCGAGACGCGTAATTTTTTCGAATGCGTCATATGAAAGGTATATTCGCGCACATTTTAGCGTCAAATTCATAGCATGCGAAAAATTATGTACATTTCTTTTTTGTACAGTTTTTTGTAACATCACAGCAGCTAGCCACGCACGTCAGGATAATGGTAATGAAGGCGTCTAGCTTCATTCTTTTTCAGCTCCCAGGCTATCCTATACCTAAACGTCAAGGCATCCTTCCTAGTCCACGAGGAGTGTTTGAGCACTTCCGAGCGAGCAATGTAGTCCATGTACTTGAGGACGTAAATCCCGTAATCGTGACCGTTATATTGCTTTGGTCGGTCCTTTATCATCACGACCGTCCAAGGGTCCCCCTGTGGCCGTTCGCACGCTAGCGAGAGAACAGTAGTCTGCATCCAACAATAAAAACGAGAATCAAGCCTATGAAACAAGAACAATATACTATGAGCCAAGGTCAAAAAATAAAAACTAACCACTAAAGTGATGTACTCGTTGTACATCTGTGCCAGCAGCTGTCCAGGCTCGTCCTCCCTTAGGCTATCGTATATGTGAACTGTTCTGAACGCTGGATGGAAAACTAATAGGAACCAGTGGTTTGCATGATGACAAGGTATCATGAAGGTTCGCATCAGCAGCGGGACATTGATAGTCTGCGTTCATCATGCGGTAAATTACCGAAATGCCCCTGGGGGTTCACTATCACCCCAACGCCCCCGAACCAGCTTCAAAACAACATTTCAGGTGGTTTACTTACATTTCTGGACTAAAAAGTCGTTTGAAAAACTTGGCGCGGGAAAATTACCAAAACACCCCTCGCGGGGTGGCAAATTACCAAAATGCCCCTAGCATCAGGAAAAATATCAAATAGCCTTAAAATGCTATTTTACGCCTCCTGAGTTAATTCTTGATCTAAAAAGTATTTTACGGATCTTTCGCGCAAAAATCGCGAACCGGTGTCCGGATCGTGAAAAAACTGTCTAATTAAGTTTTCACCCCTAGCGCCAATTAAAGGGCCGTTCGGCCAAAAAAATAGGTAACGGCTTTGGAATGGCCCGAATTCCTGGGGAATGGAACTTCCCAACATCCTAGGGTTCTCATAAAATTTTCGCGCGAAATCGCGCTAGCTTGATATTTTAAAATACACTGCAGAATTACAAGGTTCCCCGTATCAGTTAACCCCTTTCCAGTCTTTGGAAAAATCTGAAATTTTTACCTGAGACAGATCCTTTAAGAATAACTAGGGTCTCTTTTTTGCATTTTGCCAAAATCTAGCTCTAGCTATTTTTTATAAATTCGTGAAAAACTGTCTATATTTGGCGCCCTAAAAAATCGCTATTTTGGAATCTATAAATGTAATACGCTGATTTGTATAAACCTAACATTGAATTATAAGGAAATTCAAAATACTTACTTGTTGTGACTTGATGTATTTAAAGAAAAATCTACCGATCTTCTAGCGGTTATCCACCGATCTTTTTCCCAAAATTTTTTTTGGTTTGTATTGTTGTGGAGATTATGTAGGTGAGATATGAAGTACGAAGGAAGTTGGTAAAGATGATAGAGTGCAGAAGAAGGGTTCGGGGGGAGGGGATTATGAAGAGAGAAAAGTGAGGAAGAGAGAAAAAAAAAGACAGAAAAAGTGAGGAAGAGAGAAGAAAAAAGACAGAAAAAAAAAACCCGTGATTGAGCGGTCAAAGGCTGCGGCAAAAAAAAAAATTTGGCAGAAGGACAACACGTGGGGCATCATGGGGGGAGGGGGGCATCACCGGGGGGGCGCCACGTGGCAGGCCATCGCCCCCAACCGCGGGTTGTTTATGCGGTTGGGCCACGTGGCAAGGAGAGGGGCCGCCACGTGGCAGGGCCATCGCCCCAACCGCGGGTTGTATAAGCGGTTGGGCCACGTGGCAGGGGTGGGGGACGCCACGTGGCAGGGGCCATCGCCCCAACCGCGTATACAACCCGCGGTTGGGCCACGTGGCATGGGTGGCGGGACGCCACGTGGCAGGGGCCATCGCCCCAACCGCATATACAACCCGCGGTTGGGGCACGTGGCATGGGTGGGGGACGCCACGTGGCAGGGGCCATGCCCCAACCGCGGGTTGTATACGCGGTTGGGCCACGTGGCAAGGGTGGGGGACGCCACGTGGCAGGGCCCATGGGGTTGGGCCACGTGGCAGGGGTGGGGGACGCCACGTGGCAGGGGATATTAATGCCAACCGCTGCTTCTTCATGCGGTTGGTGTCCTTTTTCTCCTTTTCGCCATTTTCTCGCCATTTTCTCACCATTTTCTCATGCCTTTTTTGCCATAAATGCAGCTTTTTCCCAACCGCTGCTCTTACCCGCGGTTCGGTGGAGAAATTGTTATTTCTCCACCGGTGGGTGTGGATCGGCCCCCTATATATATATATATATATATATATATATATATATATAGGGAGCTGATCCATTGATAGCGCTAGCAAATGGAGTTAAGTTGCTAGCGCGATCTGACCGTCCATCCTGAAAGATGGACGGTCCAGATCGCGCCTTTTTCCAAAACTGATCCCCGTCCGCCATACTGTCTCGCGGACGGGAGTTTTACCTTTTTGCCCTCCTCCCATGTCCGCGAGACTGTCTCGCGGACGCCTTTCTGTTCCTGACATGTGTCAGGAAAAAGGCGTCCGCCATACTGTATGGCGGACGATCTCTAGGCTGACACATGTCAGGGCCTGTCCCCTCGGTCGCCTATAAAGTCTCGGGCGTGAGCCCCGAGAACTGTCCCCTGGTATCTGTATGGCGTCAACTCTCTCCTGCTATAAATATTTAATCAGATCGGGGTATTTATATTATTGTAGCGGACGGCGTCCCCTCTCTCGAACATCTAACCTAAAGCCGCTACCCCATCTACGGCGACTCACATCTCCGGTCACCCACATCTCCCCGCCGACACCACCGTCCTCACCTCAACGACGATCTCGATGGCTTCTGGATCGGAGACCACCTACGCCTACGATTATATTGGCAACTTGCACCTGGTAGGCAAACACTTTTTCAAAGTCATGATGCCGGGATTTGAGCATGAACTTGTAGGCTATCCCTCTTTCTCTTTCTCTGTATTTTCGTGTGTTAAAAGTTTGATCTTTTGTTTTTCTTAACCAAAACTAACCTATTTTTTGTATTTTGTGTTTGGTAGGACATACCGGAAGCATTTACCAATCAATTTACAACAATTCATGATAGTGCAAGATTATATAGCCGCAAGGGGGCATGGCAGGTTGAAATCAAGCTGAAGCCCGGCCGATCCCAAAAAAAGGAATTCGCAGAGGGTTGGAACGTCTTCGTGCGCCAGCATGGCCTCGAACTCGGGGACTTTGTAGTGTTCGAACACCTTGGGTGGTGGGATTTTCAAGTTGTAATCTTTGAACGGAGCGCTTGTGAAAAGCTTTCGTACCCCATTTGTGAACCATAGTTTATTATAATAAAAATATTTATGTTCTTGTTTATTATGTTTTCAAATTTTTTCTTGGTTAATTGTGCCTTTTTTTGTTGCCTCGATATATTGATATATTGAGATCGTTGATTATGAATTGTACATTATTTTTTGGAAAAATTGAGATTGTTGATTCCGTCGCTAAAACAAGTCTTTGGGCGTCAGTTTATTAAAATAGCATTAACGTACTATGTCGCTAAAACAAGTCTTCGGGCCAATTTATTTCAATTTATTAAAACTGCATCACGGGCGCCAATTTATTCCAATTTATTACATTACGCCACATTGTATAGTTCTATATATATAGCGGATATAAGGGGCCCTCCGCTTAGGCCGGGTTCGGGAAGGTCGGGAACTAAGGCCCCGTTTGACAAAAAAATTTTCCCTCTTTTTTTTTTCAGTTTTAAAAACAGAAAAAAAATGTCTGGTCCGTGCCAACCATTTTCTGCGGTAAGTATATCCGCGATACTATATAGCGGACAGTTTGGACTAAGTGTAGAAAAAACTAAGTGTTGGAGAGGTGGAAGTAAGTGTAGAAGAAAAAACTAAGTGTAGAAGAAAAAACTAAGGCCCCGTTTGACAAATTTTTTTTCCCTCTTTTTTTTTCAGTTTTAAAAACTGAAAAAAGTGTAGAAAAAACGAAGTTTTGGAGAGGTGGAACAAAGTGTAGAAGAAAAAACTAAGTAGTGGTATTCTAAGTAGCGGACGTAGAGAACACAACCAAAAACATTCTGCGGGGCCGTCCGCTATACTATGTAGCGGACGTAGAGAAGATGTGTCGTCCGCTACATAGTATAGCGGACGTAGAGAAAACTACCAAAAGTCTAGCGTCCGCGATACTATATAGCGGACAAGGAACAGACCCGCGAGACTATATAGCGGACGGCAAATGTATATTGTCCAGCGGACAGCAAATATATATATTCAAACCCAAAAGAAAGTCCCCCTATAACTTCTACACTCTTCTTCTCCCCGTGTTCTTCCTACTCACAAATATTCCCAGCGGCGTTAGCAAGCAGATCTGCGCAATTTCTTCATAAGAGCAGCTTTAATCCCCCCTAATAGATCACGTAAGTTCACAAAATCAATCCTTTACATGTTTCTAATCTATAGTTGTGATCAATATTGCGTTTTATGCGTGGTTTTGATTATGCATTGAGCATGTGCTAGCGGTGATGAGGATTTATATATGTATGTATTTATTCATGTGCTAGCGTTTGTAAAATCCAATTCCATAGTTTCAGTTGCAAAAAATGGAATTTATCCCTGGACCAGAAGATCCATCCGTGTTATACGACCAAGCCAACCATATCAGTACGCTCATATGGGATGGTGGAGTAAGATACATTATTTATCAACTTTCTTATTATTACGAACGTTGTTTTACCGTTCATTTTGCTCAAATTGTATTTATTAATAATTCGTAGGAAAGAGAACTTCTCACCACCGTAGAAGTATCTCGCGAGTTCACGAGATGGACCTTGAACAATTCCCAGAAAAGCATACTGCGTGGAATTGGGTTTGGGATTTTCACGCATGGGCAGATCTTTCAACAGCTTGACCGGGCCTTGATAGGTGCCCTTGTTGAGAGGTGGAGAAGTGAAACGAATACGTTTCACTTCCCGATCGGAGAGATGACGATTACCCTAGAAGATGTAGGGTTCATCTTGGGGTTGCCGGTGACGGGGCGGCCGGTAATTGCTCCTCCGTCAGACGCAACGAATAAGAGAACAGCGCGAGACTTCTTCACTTCGATACCCCAGGATCAATTTAGCACTGGTGGTATAAAGTTGAAGTGGTTGGTAGATACCTACGGGGTTTTGCCGGAAAACTATACGGGCCGTGAGCTTGTGGTGTACACAAAGGCCTTCCTCTTGTGGGTGATGGGAGCAATTTTATTCCCAACGACGTCGAAGAACACGGTCAGCGTGAAATATTTACCGTTGTTGGGTAACCTGTCGGAGGTTGGGGATTATGCCTGGGGTGCAGCGGTTCTTTCGTATCTGTACCGAGCATTGCACAAGGCAACGAGGCCCAACTCCAAAGCCATATGTGCATGTCTCTCGCTATTGCAGGTATATCATATAAATCATGTCTTCGTTATTGTGTTTTATTTTTGTTGAATCGACGATATAAATATAATTTTTTGATGTTCTCAGGTGTGGTCTTACGAACACCTTGCTCCCGGTGCACCAACGCGTAGGGATGGAACCGACAAAGTCTGGCCTCGGTTGTGTGCTTGGGAGTACAGCCGGAGGGCTAGCCACTACAAGAGGAGAGTCGATCCCCATCACAACATTACGTACTATCGAGGGGAGTTCGACCGTCTATCTCCGGGCCAAATGCGTTGGGCACCGTACATACGTTTGGCGCGACGGGTGGGAGAGTCGTTCGTCTTCACGCTCTCCGGGTTGCAGCGCACACCCCTGATCCATTTCGAGCTCGCAGAGTGGCAGCTGCCCGACCGAGCAATGCGCCATTTTGAGTTGGAGCAGGGTTTGCCAGTCGATGCCCCGGATATGAGGGTTAACAGGAACCCACCGGATGTCGGAGTGTTTGGCACCGCCAATGCGTACGAATTGTGCGCGGCCGAAATAGAGCTTTGGACTTCTTGGCAGGACACACTGGCGGCCATCGTCTCGGAGCCAGACCCCGTTATCAGCATCGATCAGTACGATGAGTGGTACTACCGCATCACGCGGAGGAGAGTAGCCCCTGTAAACTTTGAACGTGGGGAGAGGTATGCGCCTAGGGGTCAGATCGATGAGCGTATGGCATACAATCTCGTAAGTTGCCCAACAAGTCTGACTTGAACCAAATTAGTTGAATATAAATGTCTGATTGAAGTTACTTAATTTTTTATCTCTTTGGATGTAGGTTAATGCCTCGCTTGCATTCTTCCAGAAGTTGAGTGAGCGGAGGGATCTGGTGAGCGCAATGGGCGAGGATCTTTGCCAACAGGCTGCGACATTGGCTTTAGGCTGCGGGAATTTTTTACGCCAAGCATCGGGCCAGTCTTCGGGAGTAAGCCCGGGAATGGGTTATATGGGCGTCAGCCAGGGATACGGTGATCCCTCTGGACAGGCTTCAGGGGTGAGTCAGGGAGTTGTTGGTACCTCTGAAGCGGGGATGGGACAGGCTCAAGCGTCGTGGGGCGATTACAGCGGCCCCTCCTTCAATTTGTTCCCGGAACCCCTCTCTCAAGTCACGCAAGACTTTCCTTTCGGAAACTACGGTTTCTCCGAGGCACTGCCCATTGTCCCGTGGGCGGGACCAGTTGGCGGCCCCGAAGGGGAATATCAGCCGGCCGAAGAAGGAATTGGAGGCCAATATCCCCCGATCGACCCCCGAGGGCAATATCCGAAAGGGCATCCAGCCAGGCCCCTAAAGCCGCATAAATGCGATATAATCCGAGCCCGTTATTTTAGCGGGGCCCCCCAAGACGGAGCGTCGTATGACGTGGATCACCCCGAGGGCTTGGATTACAATGCCTCTTGGACAGAGATCGCCTCGCTGGCGCCGGGATCTTGGTTAGACAGCGGTGTCATCTCGCACTACGTGCAAATTCTGAGGCAAAGGTGTCGGGAGCATCCAGACATCGGTCTGCGCGTGTTTATCTTGGATGCTTTTTTCCATCAGCTCCTAGTACAAGAGTGGCACGACTGGGGCAATGCAAGGAAGGGGAGAGGCATGGCCCAGTGGAAACCGTCCCCTAACCTACAAGCATATCTTGCTAGGGATAGTCCAGTGAGCGCAAGTGTTGCCGACGTGTTTCTAATCCCCTTTTTAGGGAATGCGCACTGGTACTTGGTTTGCTACGAACCATTACAGAGCACGGTTTCAGTCGTCGACAGTCTCTACGACGATACCGACGTGATGCCTGTGATTGATATGTACCGAGGCATAGGCCAGTTGGATGCCATGGTAAGATCCTGTTTCCTTCTTGTTGTAACTTGCATATTATAAAACTGATTAATCTTATTTTGCTAGCTATGTTTAATGCTTATTATGGTTCTCGCAGAATCTTTTTGCTGCCCTGGTCAATGGTAGGCGTCGGGAGAAGGTATCGCGCAGGCCGGTCCTCATTTTCCGATTAAAGAGGAGTAGGCCCAAGCAACATAATTCCTCGGACTGCGGCGTCTTCCTCTGCATGTACATGGATTACATTTGCCGGTCTGAGAGCCTCAAGAAGACTGTCTGGAGCGAAGAATGCATACAAGACTTTAGGTATAGGATTGCTTGGCAAATTATAAATGGCCGGCCTAGAGCTATTAGGTTTATTGTAAATCCGTGTAAGGAACATAATTCCTGCGAGAGATGATGTTCCCCAATTCACATTGTAACGTTACAACACTTTTTTAACCCAAAAAATTTATTGAATGCGATTGATTTTATTGACCAATGTGATTTAACGGTGGGAAACCAAGTGTTGGATATCTGTCTATCTGCAGGGCAAGTGTTCAAAAAATAACAAAGTGATCGATAATATGTGTATCTGCGGGGCTGTCCGCTACATAGTATAGCGGACGCAGAGAAGTGAACCAAAACCAAAACTAAGTGTTGCAGGGGGGTATTCTGCGGGGCCGTCCGCTATACTATATAGCGGACGCAGAGAAGTAAACCAAAACCAAAAAAAAACTAAGTGTTGCAGGGGGGTATTCTGCGGGGCTGTCCGCTACATAGTATAGCGGACGCAGAGAAGTGAACCAAAACCAAAAAAAAACTAAGTGTTGTAGGGGGGTATTCTGCGGGGCTGTCCGCTACATAGTATAGCGGACGCAGAGAAGTGAACCAAAACCAAAAAAAAACTAAGTGTTGTAGGGGGGTATTCTGCGGGGCTGTCCGCTACATAGTATAGCGGACGCAGAGAAGTGAACCAAAACCAAAAAAAAACTAAGTGTTGTAGGGGGGTATTCTGCGGGGCCGTCCGCTACATAGTATAGCGGACGCAGAGAAGTGAACCAAAACCAAAAAAAACTAAGTGTTGTAGGGGGGGTATTCTGCGGGGATGTCCGCTACATAGTATAGCGGACGCAGAGAAGTGAACCAAAACCAAAAAAAAACTAAGTGTTGTAGGGGGGGTATTCTGCGGGGCCGTCCGCTACATAGTATAGCGGACGTAGAGAAGTGAACCAAAACCAAAAAAAAACTAAGTGTTGTAGGGGGGTATTCTGCGGGGCTGTCCGCTACATAGTATAGCGGACGCAGAGAAGTGAACCAAAACCAAAAAAAACTAAGTGTTGTAGGGGGGGTATTCTGCGGGGATGTCCGCTACATAGTATAGCGGACGCAGAGAAGTGAACCAAAACCAAAAAAAAACTAAGTGTTGTAGGGGGGGTATTCTGCGGGGCCGTCCGCTACATAGTATAGCGGACGCAGAGAAGTGAACAAAAACAAAAAAAACCTAAGTGTTGTAGGGGGGGTATTCTGCGGGGCTGTCCGCTACATAGTATAGCGGACGCAGAGAAGTGAACCAAAACCAAAAAAAAACTAAGTGTTGTAGGGGGGGTATTCTGCGGGGCCGTCCGCTACATAGTATAGCGGACGCAGAGAAGTGAACCAAAACCAAAAAAAACTAAGTGTTGTAGGGGGGGTATTCTTTAATACCTTAGGTTTCTAATGTTGTGCTGCGCAGTGTAGCGGACAGTGTAAGAAATCACGTATAAAAAAATGATTGTAAAGGTTATTACAAACGAGTCATTACTAAAATATTATTACAAAATGTCCGACACTTTTGATGGCTCATAAAAGATTATTACAAAATATTCAGTACACTAAAGTTCCACTGCAGCTTGTTCGTCCTCATCCTCGGCATCATCTTCTTCCCCGTCTTGCAAAGGCACTGGACTTATCCCCAGTGCCTTGTAATGGTTCCGCTTGTCGTGGTCTGTCATTTTGTTGCACAATGCACACCTTCTTAGCTTTTTTGGTTGACTTGCCGTCTCAATAGAGCTTTTCATCCGCGTAGATCTCTTGCGGCCTTTCGTTTGCGATATAATTGGATCCGAAGGCCGGATATCATTGTCGGCTCCCTCCCCCGGCTCGTCATCTTCTGATCCCGTCGTAGGCTCGGTGTCAACCGCATTGCTGACTGAAGCTGCTTCCAATTGGTCGACGATGGGCTCTTGCTGCTGAGCTACCTCGAGGAGATGTTTATATCCGACCATTGTAGCAGCACCCTTTACGGACAAACGGGTGAACATCGTCACCAGATGATTATACCGCAACGTCTCTGATTCTTCAAAGTCAGTATACGGGTGCTCCGGAAAGGAAATGGTCCGCGTGCAACCTTGCACCTTTCGTCCAACGTGGCAGGACGTATTTATCGGGGATTGTCCTGATATTCTTCTGTGTGAAAAACCGCAGAATGTGTCTACACAGGATGCCATGGAACTCAAACTTCTTACAAACACATGTCACCGAGTCCGTCAATGTGTCGTGGGTCACCGTATAAATTCTGCGCAGCTTCTCAGGGACGAGGTCATTCACGAGCGAATAAACCTTGTACTCACGCGACGACTTTTCTGCCACCTTATATATACTGTATCGGCCCGATTTTTGCAGCTCTACTTGGTATAGCAGGAAGATCTCCTTCGTATAGACTTTGGCACCGTTCAGCTCCAGCGGGGTCTCAAGCAACCTTCTCCTTTGCTTGTACGTGGTTGCAAAGTCTGCAGCCCTTTCTTTCACGAACAACGACGCAACCGCTTTTTGTGCTGATGTGACGAAACTCTTC
>JAVXUP010005166.1:0-21819 GCA_033070095.1 Escallonia herrerae | reverse complement strand
TAACAATCCTGAAGGCATCTAAGTACACCTATGTTAAAAAGGAATGGAGTATCCAGTCGCAAACCTGGAGTCAAAGGTGAAGAGAGTTGTGCAGAAAAGCGATCGGCAGCCTCGCGGTTCCGATATCGATTTTGATCAAACTCGACCGCGATAGGCTCGGGCTCGGGCTCAGGGCTCCTCGTAGAGCGAGATGAACTGGCACGTGTACGTTTCTCTCTTGCCATACTTGAAATAATCTAAACAGAGAAAATATAAATGTAAGATAAAAGAATTTTTTTTTTATTTAAGATAAACCCTAATTTATGCAATTTTGGGAAAAATTCAATTTTGGACGAATTGAATGAAATTAACCACGTACAATCGAGTAATAGACATAACTAAGCATGAATCAAATGATGAAACATGCAATTGCATAAACAATTTGAAGAAATTTTGACAAATGAAGAACCCTAGTTTATGAAAATTGGGGAAAATCGAATTTTGCAAGAATGCAAGTAATTAAACTATGTAGAATCATGTAATAAGCATCCCTAAAGATGAATCAAGCATTAAATCATATAGAAGCATACTAAATTGAAGTAGATCTGAAGAAATAATCTATAGAGAGTAATTCGAATTTCAACCGATTATGAACAATGTAGATGAAATGGATTAGAGAAAGTATGTAAATCATGAAATAGAATGAGATTTGGGAGGATTTACGTACCAATTTCAAGCCAAACGGAGGAGAATTGAGTCCAAGGAGAGATGAGAGCCCTTTTTTTGAAGAGAGAAAAAATCAGAAGAAAGATCTGGGCACGATTTATGCCCTTCCCCCGTAATGCAGTCGACTGCATTCCCCAATGCAGTCGACTGTATTGACCAATGCAGTCGACTTCAATGCACAAAGTCAATCAGTCTTAAAAAAAGATTATACATATGTATATAGCAATAAAAGTGTGCAAAAGTATATTTTTTTTTATTTTTAAGATAGATAAATATCAATAAAACCAACGATGTTTGGAAAGGAAAAATTAACCAAAGCATGCTATAAGCATATGAGATAATGCTCAAGCATGTAAAGAGCAACTAGCACAAAAATAACCTAGTCACATAGGTGAAGACATGCCAAGTTCTCTTCTAAGAGCGGTAAACCTCTTTGCATCTAACGGTTTAGTAAAGATATCCGCTAGTTGGTGATTTGTGTCCACGAAATCTAGAACAATATCACCCTTTTGCACATGATCACGGATAAAATGGTGTTTGATTTCTATGTACTTAGTGCGTGAATGTTGGATGGGATTTTTGCTCAAATCAATGGCACTAGTGTTATCGCATAGGATAGGTATGTGATCATACTTGAGTCCAAAATCCAAAAGGGTTTGTTTCATCCAAAGAATTTGTGCACAACAAGCACCAACCGCCATATATTCGGCTTCGGTGGTAGAGAGTGCAACCGAGTTTTGCTTTTTGGAACTCCAAGAAACAAGAGAATGTCCTAGGAATTGGCAACCTCCACTAGTACTTTTTTGCTCGGTTTTACAACCGGCAAAATCGGCGTCGGAGTAACCAACTAGGTCAAAAAATGATGTGTTTCTAGGAAACCATAACCCTAAATCGTGAGTGCCCTTAAGATATCTAAGGATTCTCTTTACGGCAACTAAATGAGATTCCTTAGGACAAGCTTGAAATCTAGCACATAAACAAACACTAAACATTATGTCGGGTCTACTTGCGGTAAGGTAAAGAAGTGATCCGATCATACCTCGATAGCGTTTAATATCAACATCCTTACCCTTTTCATCTTTATCAAGCTTTAATGAAGAGCTCATTGGAGTGTCAAAAGCATTTGATGCTTCCATGTCGAATCTTTTGAGTAGCTCTTTGGTGTATTTAGCTTGGTTGATAAAGATTCCATCCTTGCTTTGTTTGATTTGCAATCCAAGGAAGAAGGTGAGTTCTCCCATCATGCTCATTTCAAACTCCTTACTCATACAAGAAGCAAACTCTTCGCACAAGGATCCATTAGTAGCACCAAATATAATGTCATCAACATAAATTTGTACCAACAATAAGTCCTTGCCCTTAGATTTGATAAACAAAGTGGTGTCAAGTTTTCCTCTTGAAAAACCATTTTCTAAAAGAAAACTACTTAGCCTTTCATACCAAGCTCTAGGAGCTTGTTTTAAACCATAAAGAGCTTTGCTAAGTTTGAAAACATGGTTTGGAAATTTTTCATGCTCAAAGCCGGGAGGTTGAGCCACATAAACCTCCTCCGAAATAAAACCATTTAGAAAAGCACTCTTGACATCCATTTGAAAGAGTTTAAAATCTCTATAGCAAGCAAAAGCTAAAAGCATTCTAATAGATTCAAGTCTAGCTACCGGTGCATAAGTTTCATCAAAATCAATTCCTTCCTCTTGGTTATAACCTTGGGCCACTAATCTAGCCTTGTTTCTAACCACGATTCCGGATTCATCAAGTTTGTTTCTAAATACCCATTTTGTGCCTATAATCCTATAGTTTTGAGGTTTAGGCACAAGGGTCCAAACTTGATTTCTTTCAAATTGAACTAGCTCTTCTTGCATAGCAAGCATCCAAGATTCATGATGTAGAGCTTCGGAGAAGTTCTTTGGTTCAATTTGGGAAAGAAATGCTAAATTAACATGTTGTTGAAGAGAGTGTCGAGTTCTTACCCCACTCGAAGGATTACCTAAGATTTGATCGCTTGGATGATCCTTTTTGTAAGTCCAATCTTTTGGTAATTCTTGAGAGTAGTCCGAGTTTGAAACATCATTGCTTGCTTCCTTGTCTTCCTCTTGAGAGCTTGATTGTTGTTCTTCTTGAATAATTTCTTTGTGGTTGTCTTGTATTGTTTCACTTATATCCAAAGTTCTTATGTCAATGTCCACATCATCTACATTAACAATGTTAGTCCTCCGAAGAAAAGGATTAGTCTCATCAAAAGTAACATTAATGGATTCTTCAACAACCAAAGTACTTTTGTTATAGACTCTATATGCCATACTATTAATAGAGTAGCCAAGAAAAATACCCTCAAATGTTTTGGAATCAAATTTACTAAGGTGATCCTTAGTATTTAAAATAAAGCATTTGCAACCAAAGACTCTAAAAAAGCTCACCTTAGGTTTCTTATCATTAAAAAGCTCATAAGGGGTTTTTAACAAAAATTTTCGCAAGATAACTCTATTGAGAACAAAACAAGCACAATTGACCGCCTCCGCCCAAAAGTACTTAGGTAAACCATATTCGTTAAGCATTGTTCTTGCCGCTTCTTGCAAAGACCTATTCTTTCTTTCGGCAACACCATTTTGTTGAGGAGTTCTAGGAGCCGAAAAATTATGTGATATCCCAAAGTCATCACACAAGGCTCCTATTTTTGAATTTTCAAATTCTCTACCATGATCACTTCGAATGTTGGTTATCAAATATCCTTTTTGATTTTGAATACGTTTTGCAAATGAAGTGAACACATTTAGAGATTCATCTTTGGTGGCCAAAAAGAAAGTCCAAGTATAGCGAGAATAGTCATCAACAATAACAAAACAATATGATTTACCACCAAGACTAGTAGTAGGGATTGGTCCAAATAAATCCATATGAAGTAATTGCAAGGGTCTAGAAGTAGATACCATTTTCTTCGGTTTGTGAGAGACTTTCTTTTGCTTACCCATTTGACAAGCATCACATACTTTGTCTTTCTCAAACTTGATCTTCGGGAGTCCCCTCACAAGTTCTTTGCTTGAAATATCCTTCAAATGCTCCATATGCATGTGTCCAAGTCTTCGATGCCAAAGCCAAGATGTCTCACTAATAGCACTAAGACACTTGACATCTTGGTTAGCTAGATCATTTAATTGAATAGAGTAAACATTGTCATCTCTATTTCCTACCAAAATAGTTTCATTATTCTTCAAGGATTGTATAGTGCAATGAGAAGGCTCAAAGATTACTCTAAAACCTTTATCACTAAATTGACTAATACTTAGCAAATTATGCTTCAACCCTTCAACATATAACACATTCTCAATTGAATGTGGTTCCTTACCTATAGTTCCTTTACCTTTGATTTTTCCTTGTGCGTTGTCACCAAATGTCACTTTTCCTCCTTCTATAAGATCAATTGAGGTGAAAAGAGATATGTTGCCGGTCATATGTCTTGAGCATCCACTATCAAGAATCCACTTTTTGCTACTAGATTTTGCTTTGAGACATACCTAAAAACACAAATCAAGTAGTGACTTTTGGTACCCATATTTTCTTGGGTCCTTGGGTGTTAGTCTTACATTTGTAATCTTGACCTTTCACAACCCACATCTTCTTTCTACCTCTAACATAAACAATTCTACAAGGACAATAATTAGTCGTATGCCCTTTCTTGTTGCACCAACCACAATGTGTAAATGGTGTGCAATAGTTCTTTGGTTGTTTTGAATGAGTATTCAACCTAGCTTGTTGTTGAAAGATTTTAGGAGGTAAGGCCAAGGGATCTAATCCAAGACCACCTTTGTTTAGGCCAAATCTTTGGCGTCCAAGCATGACATCCAAATTGTTTTGACCATCAACAAATTTTTGAAGACATTTTTTCAAATCACAAATCTCAAGTTTTAAATCTTCATTTTGCTTTTCTAAAACCAAAGTTTTGCAAGAGATTTGTTTTGAGCTAGGAGTGTTAGCAATCAATTCAACCAAGTCATTATTCACATGTTTTACATATAAATGGTTGGAAATGCAATCATTCTTGGAATGCAACTCAATATTTTCCACTCTCAACTTCTCAATTTGCTTATTAGCCTCAAGGAGTTTTTTTGATAAAATAATATTTTTCTTAAAAATTTTCTTGGATTCCTCATATAGGCTATCATAAGCATCTTCGAAGCTTTCACTATCACTATCACTACCGGAAGAAGAGCTTACCTCATCATTTGCCATGAAGCACACATTTGCTTGTTCGTTCTTCTCAACATCTTCATCACTTGAATCGAAGTCACTCCAAGTTGGAGTATGTTCGGCATTCATTGCTTTTTCCTTCTCTTTGTTCTCTTTCTTGGAGAGTTGTCTCCTTTTAATTCTTTCCCATACATCTCTTCTTTCCTTCTTTTCTCTTTTGTATATGGGACAATCCATCTTCATGTGTCCCGGCTTGTGGCATTTGTAGCAAAGCTTCTCTTCATTGCTAGCATTTTGTTGCCTTCTCCCACCATTCCTTCTAAACCTCATGAACTTTTTGAAGTTCTTTGCAATCATTGCAACATCCTCTTCATCAAATTCTTCTTCATCATCGCTTGACTCAAGGTTTGAAGATGAAGCTTTAAGGGCAATTGATGTAGGCTTCTTCTTGACGTCTTCTTGATCAAAGGTCTTGATTTGCATTTCGTACGTCATAAGTGAGCACATCAATTCATCAAGAGGAAAGATATTGAGATTCTTCGATTCTTGAATGGCGGTGATCTTTGCATCCCAAGCTCTTGGTAAGGACCTAATCACTTTTCTTACAAGATCACCATTGGTGAATTCCTTGCCCAATTGCTTCAAAGGGTTTACAATGTTAGTGAAACGAGTATTCATATCCGTAACGGATTCATTTGGAAGCATATGGAATAACTCATAATCTCTAAACAATAAGTTCATCTTGGAATCTCTAAGGAGAGAAGTTCCTTCATGAGTTACTTGAAGAGTATCCCAAATACTCTTAGCGGAATTACACATAATGACTCTATTGAGTTCATTAGTGTCTAAAGCACAAACAAGACAATTTTTCGCTCTAGCATTCATACAAATCATCTTTTTATCATGATCACTATACTCCGATTTGGATTTTGGCTCTTCAACCTTGTCAACCACCTTTATCGGAACGTATGGGCCATTCTCAACAATATCCCACATCTCGTAGTCTTGAGACTCTAAGTAGATTTTCATCTTAACTTTCCACACACTATAATTGGTCCCATTAAACAATGGAGGCCTAGTGGTAGAACTACCCTCCATACCCCCAACGTAAGCCATGATCGATTAACTCTCTTGGCGTTACCCAATATAACAAGAGCCGAGGCTCTGATACCACTTGAAACCAATAAAATAACCCTAGAGGGGGGGTGAATAGGGTTTTAAGACTACTTTAAAAATTAACAAACAACAAACCTCAATCTCAATAACTTAAATGAGCAAACAACCAATCTCAACACAAATATAAGATGATAATGTAAAGAGAGAAAGGTTTAGAGATACTTGACAAGGAGAATTAAATGGTTCGGCTTGATATACCCACAAGCCTACGTCCACCCCTTCAAGGAAGTCCCTTGAAAGGCCCTAGAATCCACTAGTATGATCTTCCTTACGGGTCAAGATCGAACCTCTTACAATCCCTTGATGCTATGCCCACATCAAGAACAAGCTTTGACAAACCCAAAGCTCCAAAGCTTGACAACCCCAAGCTTTGATACAAGAACCTTTCAATGAAGAAATGTGTACAAGATTTCACTCTCAAGAAGTAGATGAGTACAAGTTTAAGCACTAGAACAAGAGAGATGAGTGTATGATGACTTATGAAAGTGTATATCTCTCAAATGTAAGCTCACAATAAATGCTCTCTTGAAAAGGATGAGAAATCAATGAAACAAGAGAGATTTGAACAATTGCTTTGATCTTTGAGAATATGAAAGATAAGAGAGCTTTGAATGCAATTGATGAATCAAAACTATGCCCAAGATGAGTATTTATAGAGGTGGGAAAGAATATGACCGTTTGGAGTTAGGTGGTGCATTAAATGCGCCAAACGGCTATTGCAGTCGACTGCAATGTCCCATTGCAGTCGACTGCAATGTTCCATTGCAGTCGACTGTATTCCCAAAGTAGCCGTTGGAAATTCAAATTTCCAACTTGCAGTCGACTGAATCCATTGCAGTCGACTGAATCCAATGCAGTCGACTGTAATAGGCTACTGGAAGTATTGCAGTCGACTGCATTCCAATGCAGTCGACTGTAATACCTCACTGCCCAAGTTGCAGTCGACTGCAATCCAATGCAGTCGACTGCATTCCAGAAAATGCAGTTTCTGAGTTTTCAAAGAATGAAAAACTTTTATGCATGCAAGGGAAACCTATGGGCAAATTCTAGGTATACAGTCATCGTAACGATCATCTCTCTACGTCTAGTTTACAAAGAAGGAAATAAAGCATAGTAAAGTTCAATCGACGAAATCCTTCTTTGATGGCCGTTGAGAGTCTTTAAACGATTTGCTCGTCTAATTTTCCATTTGCATGAGTGTGAGATTGTTCCTATTGCTTCATCAACTCAATGCATGTTAGACAGCATAATCATCAATGTTAGTTATCATCAAAATCAAATATAATCGTAGTTTAAATAACCGTAGGGTTAACAGGAGACATTATAAAATTCTGTATAGCCTTGATCTGTATTTAGTGTAAATTATGAACACTCCATCTTTGGCAGCTAAATAATGGTCTCATTTTGTGTTACGACAAAGGGAACTCCATGTAGAGGGTACTTAAACGCTGGCCAGAATGCTATTGTAGTCCTTCTACTTGACTCATAGACTTTGTATCGGACATGAGTTAGGATAATCTTATTTAGTTACTTTTATTAGCGGTGCGGTTTTTCTACCCAAAAACCAGAAATGCTCATTCGCGTCGGTCACACGGGCCCCACAAGCGCTTGGGATAAACACAGCCTCTCAAAGATTATCCCAGATTATTCGACCAGATAATCTCCACCCACCCCCCCCCCCCCCCCCGGCGCCCCCACCGTACACGTCAACGTCAAAATTCATTTGCACCTCACGTTGGCAGAACTATTAACAAGGACCAGATCGCTCCACGTAGGCGAATCAGAATCTCCGGACCATCAAAGCCTCCACGTAGGCGACACGTCATCCGCACAACCACAAACAAATATCTCTGGCACAAAACAGTACACCCTAACGACCTCCTCGCTCCCCCACGAGCCAACACCTGGCGCTCTTACCAACCATTCCCAGGCTCGGCAATTCTAGGTCTGGACGATTCGAAACTCGCAAACTTTAAAGACCATTTTGCCCTTACACCTATAGTCCGAGATTCTTGGTAATTCCGTTGATATAACGAGGAATTAAGGGCGGTTTTGTTAGACTGCTGCAAGTTGCCCCCTTTTCTTTTCTATTTCTTTGCTCTTCTTCCTCTTCCTCCCCCTTTGGCCTGAACGGATTTTGATTTTGATTGTTATTGTCATTGTCGAGAGACATGAAGAGGTGCGAGCTTTGTAAGTCGCCGGCCAGGATCTACTGCGAGTCGGACGCGGCGAGCCTGTGCTGGGGGTGCGACGCCAAGGTTCACTCGGCCAACTTTCTCGTGGCGAGGCACGCGAGGACTCTGCTGTGCCACGTGTGCCAGGCTCCGACGGCGTGGAGCGCTGCCGGCCAGAAGCTCGGGCGGACGGTGTCCGTCTGCGAGCGTTGCGTCTGTGTTAGAGGTGGAATTAAAAATGGCGTAGCGGACGAAGAGAGCCAAGGAGGCAACGACGATGGAATTGATGCTGATGATGACTACGATGAGGAGGAAGACGAAGATGACGATAGCGGTGAGTCTGATGTAGATGAGGAGGAGGATGATGGAGAGAATCAGGTGGTGCCGTGGTCATCTACGACGCCGCCGCCGGCGGAAAGTTCGTCAAGCAGTGAAGAGTCGTCGAGCAGGCTCTGTAATGGCGATGAAGATGTTTCGTCGAAGCGAATGCATGAAAATGGTGCAGATCTTTCCTCCGATGTATGAATTTCTTTCCCGTCCCTTTATTGCTTGAATTCCTTCGATTTTCTTCTCTCTCGGATGTTACTAGATCCGATTCTTTCTTCTACTGTTTGTGTTTTTATTTTTTTTTTCAATTTTTCGGTTTTATTTGATGGGTGTTCGATTAGATCGTCCAATTGCTGACACAAATATCTAAGAATTTGTATCTGCCTGCTTATGTGGGAAGAAATGACGCATTGTACGATTTCATTTGACGGTGAGGAGCTGTTGTCTATTTTGCAGGATGATCTAGGCTGTTCATCTTCTCTAGGGAAAAACCGTACGCCGCCGCTGACGGCCGCGACTCGTTCCAGTGGTGAACCTGATACTGTAGACTCGTTGACCGTGAGGCCTTTGAAAATGAGAAGAATTGAAGCGACCGAGTCAACTAGGGCTCAGCATACAGCCGCTGGTTCAAGATCTACGGCGATCGCGGAATCACTTCAGAAATTACAACGGGACTGCCGGTGCAAGCGCGTCGGCGGCGATCGCCGGTATTTGTAGGCTGGGGGAGAGGATTCGAGAGCCGCGGTGATGTGGAGTCGTGCGAGAAATCGTAGCCTTTGGATCTGAGGTAGCGTTAACGTGTGATCTCTTGGTTGATCTCCTGCTGCTAACACTGCGAATAGTCGGTTAATTAACATGTCTTAGTTGGTAAGTATATTTTAGTAGTAGGAATCTTTTTGTGATTTTGGCTTGGTTTTCTTTCCTTCTGGATTACCCGCTCACGCTGTGAGGGGGTGAGCTTTCCTGAAAATGACAATATTGTGGAGTCAGATTTGTAATTATTCTCTGCAATTTCTATGCATGTTCCCCCCTGAAGTTTTGAAATATTTTCTTCGGAGCGATGCACCTTTCACAACTTTGATGATGTTAGGCGGTTTTGCGTCAACTTCGTTGCCAGAACGGATCTGGTAGGATTTCCAAGAAATTTTTCGATTTCTTCCAAAGTTAGCAAGAAAGATTTTTATGCGGAAAGATAATTTTTTTCAATGTACCCGGGCTAGATGTAAGGTTTGATCTGTTGACATAATGAAATCCGGAAAGATATAATGGATTGAGTTGGTTGAATTTTGATGTTAATTTATGATCCACGTCCACATTCATCGACCCAAATTATTTTTTCGTTGAATTTCACACGTTAGCTTCTTTTACTTTAGAAAGACCGATGCGTATAAGCACTACTTTTACTGTTCTCCTTGCAAGCGAATTTGCACTATTGGTGGTGGTGACCATCTAGACATCGGATGAGGGGGCTGATCGGATAGAGGGATTGTTGAGATAAGGGAGAATGGCTATTTTACAACAACTTTTTTAGCGGTCACGGTCCCCCAAGTGCGGAAGTGATAAGAATCAGACTATTTTCCGCAATTACACATGGTGACTTTGGTTTACTCAGATATTTTGCGATAGTTTGGGTTCCATGAACGAACAATTTGAGCCATCACATAATCAAAACAATCACTCGCATAATCAAAATTGTTGAAAGACGGATCTCTATTTACACGCTATTTGCCAACTAATACCACTCGGTACTGCTAATTAGTAATGACAGAAGCGCAGATGAAACGGCCCTTGCTTAACTCTCTGAAACAAAACTGCAGCTGCCGCAGCAGTTGGTACAACAAACGGGGGGCCACTGCGCGACGTGTCTCTGCAACAAAGTGTGGTTGCCCCTGTTTTGCTCTTCGCCGTTTCTTTAGCGTGACGGTGGCCCCGTGCGTGTCACGCCCATAACCTCTGCCTCAGGGTCACAATCACGGCCAATGCATGCATTGCATCAGCCCCTTCCATTCTTCTGGCCTTGTGGAAGTCGTTGGAGCCTCTTGGAGCTTTGTGGTTGTGGCGCCACTCTAACCCCCATCCTCACGTTTTGTTTGCTGCTGCTGCTGCTGCGGCGGCAGCACTCCATCTCTTTCATGGGACACACATAACAAAAGTAATAATAATAAAAATATTTATTTAATACTAATAATAAACAAATAGAGTGACTAGTAAAGCTTGATAACGTTGGTCACTTGGTTGTCTCGAATGATGCCAATTAGGGGGAATTGGCAGGCCACACGATCACAATAAACAAAAATCTTCTGCTGCTGCAGCTGCGGCACTTCATTGTTATTGTGAAAATAGATTTGAGTGGTTTGGGTTGTAGGCCAAGCTGCCTCTGGTAGCACATCCATTCAACGAGAACCCTCCTTGGTCCCCTCAAGTTTCCGTAAGAGCACCGTGTCCATCATTGATAAACATCTTTGTTTACACTGGGGGTGCAATAGTCTTAGAAACGTGAAAATGGTACGTCACCAAGAAATATTGGGCGATAATCAGATATTACTCGATACTTGACAAATTCTTTTAAAAAACATAAATTTAACCATAAAAGCTATGTCTCAAATAAAGTAATTTCAAAATCACACGCAGCAGCAGTGTTTTTATAAGAGACTACGAGAAAAAGAAAGAAAAACACTTTGAGGTAAAAAAATAATCATAATTAAAAAAAATAATTCTGAGAAAGTACTTTAATAACAAAAAATAGTGCATTTCGGAGCACATGTCACCGAAAGTGAAGAAGATTTAAGGTTCACACGATTATTGCCCTAGGGGGGCCTAGTACAATTGTGTGTGAGGAGGGAGAACCATTGAAAGGGCATGGAATAAGGCGTATTGTATTGCCATGTGAAGAGATATTTTTGATATCTAATGAGTTTTTCCCTAGAAATATCAAGACGATGATGACCAGCACCTCACCTCTGGTTGCTACAAAAAATCAAAGATTAGTCCTCGTCTTCCATCACTCTTCGAGTAAACAAAGCAACATATTTGTGTGGCCAGCGATCACATCACGTTGGACACCATTGTGTGTGGGATACTTGAGTCCCTCCTTTGACATTGATATATTCATTCATTCGTCGCCCATACTTACCATAATATATTTGAAGAATTAATAGAGAGCTTCATGTTTTAGGTTAGTCAATTATGAAGAATTGTTTTATTTCAAAGTGGGGATCCTTGTTGAGTTGGATCATGTTAATAATGGATAAAGTTTTTATTTTTATCGTAATACAAAAATTGTCGATAAGTATATTGTAACGATAAAAATTTATCGCTATAAATTTTAACGCCGAGGACACAACATCCTTGATGACAATTATTTTTAACTAACCAGATCCTTATCCAGTTATCCGTTTCAAAAGCATGGTGTTAGTTGTGAGATACTCTGGTCATCCTAGATGCTAATTCATTAAAGGGCTAATTGCACATATGTCCCTGAGTTTTGGGGGTAATTACACGCGAGGATACAAAGTTTTAAAATGTAACACTTATATTCATTGGCAAACGGAATACAAAAATACTTAACGGTTTTGACAAAAAGACCTGATTGCCCCTAACTTTTAAATAAAATACCCACTTCTCCAAACTTTTTCTCCAGATCTGCCGCCCACTCCCTCACCCCACCCCACGCCGCCGGTAGCCCAAGCCCCCTCTCTCTCCCCCAGGTTGCAGAGCAGAATGAAGCTGAAGCCTACCTTTTGCTTCTGCCCCAAAGGTCCGGCCCTTTTACGGCTCGGATAATAGCAAGACCTCGGTGGGGAAGGGACTACCGTCGATGCCGGAGACAAAGGAATCACCGACGAAAGATCTGCCCAAAAAACCAAATGAAATCACGTCGAAAAAGGAAGAAAAAAAAAAGGAAAAAAGAAAAGGGATAGACCGGGGAACTAAGAGAAGCAACGTCGCCGGCAATCGGTGACAGCCGAGACAACGGCAGATCAAAGAAGCCGATAAAACCGTCGGAAAAAACCATTACTGCACCTGAAAGCCACCGAAACCTCACCCACCCTCCCCCTTCCCCATCCCCTTCCCCTTCCCCGTCGCCACAACGCCACACCTCCTGCCGCAAAGATATTCGTCGTTGCTCAGTTGTGATGGTGTCAGTCACGTTGCGATTTTGGACATTATAGATCTGGACAACCGGCTACTTTGCCATTGTTCTGATGGTAACAGAGGGCCAGTCACGGTGGTGATGGTGACGGCATCTTTGGTTTGCAAATTAGGGAAGGTCAAATAAGGGATGGTGATGGCATCACCGTGATTGGCATCTTTGCTTTGAGATGTGGACAATCAGTAAGGTGCCGTTGTTCTGATGGTTAGGCGCCGGCGACTTTGCTTTGCAAATTAGGGTTTTGAAACCCTAATTAGCAGATTGAAACCCTTTGAGAAATTGCAGATTGAGAAATTGCGGATTGAGAGTAGAGTACAAAGATAGAGAACAAATTAATTTTAGGCTTTTATAACCCTAATGTTGAAATCTTAATTTAAAAATTTTAAAATATTTTGTATATAAAATACAAGGGGTAGTATTGTTATTTTAAAAATACGTATTGCTGATATCATTAAAAAAATATACTTTTGGACGGAATCCTAACGGATGGACACAGCTGATATATTTTAAAAGTGTTTGGTCACGTAATGTTACATTTTAAAATTTTGTATCTTTAACTGTAACTACACTCTAACTTCAGGGATAGGAATGTAATTAGCCCTTCATTAAACTACACAGAGGATCGTTAGTCGGAACAATGAGAGATCACACATCCTCCAACCAAAAAGGGTAATGACAGGGCAGTCCTATATCCATCCAGTATTATTCAAGAACACGTTAAAGGAAAAACAACCACGTGTAGCGGTTCCTTGTGCACACTTGTGGTGGGAAATTGTTGATTGCATCCTGAGGGAAGAAAGGGGCGGCTTGATGAATGTGTGGTCAGAAACGGTGCATTTTGCCTCTGCCAGTCTCCTCAACAACTGTGAAGGACACAGATATTATTATGTATGAGATGAGATGGGAAAGGGTGTGGGGGATGGGCCGTTGAAGTCATCTTTGGATTCTGACCTTGGCATTGCTGCTTTGATGTGTGACAGCCACTCGGCAATTCTTCTGCCTAATTTCTACCTGCAGCTGCAGCCAATTTGTACGCTCTACGTTACTCCATCCATAGCTGTCAATCTCAGTGTTCCCCTCTCCTCTTCAATGTACCGTGTGGCTCTGGTGTAAAGAGAGGAGAGTACCTTGTAAGAAGGGTCCAAGAGAGTCCTTGTGGAAATACTTTCAATACTTCTAAAAGTTGTAGGTGGATTGTAGTCTAAAATATTGAGGAGCAATTGGAATCAGTCGATATTGAGGAGCAAACTTAAGAAAGAAGGAAACCCGAATGGACACCGGGCGTTCAGGGCTCAGTAGTTGCTTGGCGACTTTTTGTGTGGTTTCGTTTTCTTTTGGTCAAATTACATTACATAAAAGAAATAATACTCAAGTAAACTCCAGATAAATTATATTAGAAACTCCCAACACCACAGACGAAACTTGCATACAGCACTAAAGTAGTAACGAAAATAAAATCAGACTCATACATAGCTGTAACTGAGATGAACCCCCCCACCCCAGTGCATGACAACAGCAAACTAAGACACGATAAAAATCTACATTTATCGTGCGAGTAAACACAAGGCACCCCCAACCAATAGACGTGAGATTCACAACAAGGCGTCTAGACATAAGCAAAAAACCAACAGACAACTCAGACGCCACTCCGCAAAAGGAGATAGGAAATGGTTCTGGTCAATAAATTGTAAACAAACGGAGAGAGACCAAAATTCAGAGTTACTGATTACAACCACCCAACCACACTCCAAGAGTAAAAAGATAACATGAATAATTTCACTCTTTATCATAGTATATATTTCTGCTTTTATCAAAAACAAAAAAAAAAAGATAAAATGAATAATTTGGACCAAAACAAGCTAAAACATGCAGCTAGATATGACTATGACGCAAGCTCTGGATTTTCAGACAAACAAATAAAGAAAAATGAAAAGCTCTAGAGTTTTTCTAAGGGTGTGGCTCCATATGACTCTGATTCCGTGTGATGTTTCTTTTAGTCTCTCTTGTTGGATTTACGGTGGTATGATCCCAAGGTTGTGGCTTGTAGTTATGGTTTTGGGTCTAATTTCTTGGCGTTTATATCCTCCACAATAGGGTGACGAGGATTAAGCAGACTATTTGTGGTCCAAAATTCTATCGACATGTGTTGTGAATGATTATGTAGTTACGAGACTCGTTTGGAGGGTGCTTTTTGGATTATCGCGACGTTGTTGTGTAATAGCTTTGGTAGGGGGAAAATGGAAAGAGCGTGGGGGGCGGGGGGGGGAGGGGGAAGAAGAAAAGAAGTAGTATTTCGTTGTACTTTCATATTTTTTGGATCCATCAAGACTAGATGTTATTTGTATGTTTATTAGGTTAGATCACTAGTAGGTAGGAAGAGCTTCAAAACCTTCAAGTTGATTTTCATCGAGGGTTCTGAAAAGTAGTTTAATCCAAAAGTGCAAGTTATATTATGCACAAGGATACTCCTACTCTTATAACTGGTTCTCTCTGATTGTTAATATAATATTTTTACTGCCAACCAAAAAATAATAACAACACCACATTGTAAACCGTCTGAGATCATTTTGAATATAGTTCTGGCTCTCGCAGGGTTCGCCAAGTCTGTAATCATTGGCCCGTTCTGACCCCCTCTCGTTCCTAATCTCTTGCCTTATTATTGGATTCGGATGTGCTTAAGCCACGGATTAGTGGATCTTTTACTGAGACTCCTCATCTCTCCTATTACCATACAAAGCCAGCAATAGACTTTTCAGTCTGACGTTTTGGTGGGATCGTCTCAAAGGATTGCCAATGCTGGAAAAGCTAAGGGAGCCTCCTGAGAATCCCTTAAGCACCCCGTTTTTTAAGTTGATTAGAAAAGTTTATATTAATAATAAGAGATTGTGTTCTTATTTATACGAGTAGGTAGATTACCTTTTAAGAAAACCAAGATACTGAAAAATTGCTACAGAAATCATATCGAAAGAAACTAAAATAAGTCTTGGAGTCTATCTTTTAATACACACTAGAACCATGCTGGAACGCCCATGGGAAATGGTTAAAGACAACTTTGATTGTTGCAAAAGGGAAGGAATTCTGGGCAGGATCAAGGATTAAGACACTGCATAGACAGCAGGGGACAGACAGACAAGTGTCCCCTGCGTTGCCCCTTCTTTACTTCAGCACGCCGTCTGATTTCTTCCGAAGGTCCAGATTAACTAGGGAAATGATGTCCTATGCTGAAGGGTGATCCCCTGCTTTGACGTGCCTCTCCAACACAGTATTCGAGAAAGTCCTCTCTTAGAAGGAAAATGCTACGTCGTATACACAGTAACAAACTACGTAGAGAGCTCACACCGGCAGCATGCCTCTCCCCCGGTTATACCGCTTTGGCACCACAAGGCTTTTCAGGGAAGTAATTATGCCGGTCAGTAATCGCCATTAGCGATCACCAAACACACAGCTATGCGTGCATTTATATAATACATAAGGGCTGATCCATAACTAACGCTAGAATTATCGAGCTTCCCGTCTAACCGCTACTAAGAGTAGCGGTTAGACTTGCTCTTCCCAACCCCCAACACCACATAGACCCCACTTCCCGCTCAAAAAAAGAAGATGAGCGCACGAATATGTCCTCATATTTGCGCCGGTCTCACTTGCGCTCTCTCCAACATCTCAAATCCAATGTCATACCTTGTATATTTGCGCTGGTCTCACTTGCGCTCTCTCTATCTATCTCATATCCAATGTCATACCTCGTTTCAACAATAGTAAGCAAAAGTTACTCATGCATGGCCTTCTTTGCATGCTCGAGCACCAAAGCAAATGCATAGATTGGACCAGAGATAAAGAGTGGATCTGCAGCGTTCCAAAAGGGCCTTGTTCTTCGGAAGATTATCTTGCATCTGGCAAGAACCGCTTTCATCTCTGCTTGACCCGAAATGAACTGGGTCAACAGGAGTACCTGAGAATCCACTTGGCCAAGATGAGAGATCTGTGCAACACCACCAACAAAACGTTGGAATTACTTGACAACTGCTCAACAACCGAAAGTAACCCGACATTTTCATTAAGTACATTAAATCTAACAAATGCTCTCCATCTCAGCAATCGAACACATGCCCAAGGTTCTATTTCTATTCTTAATAGGACTTCCGTTTTGCCCAAAAGTTCAGTTCCTAAAGGCTTCATTTGAGAAGGCCTGTAACTCTATATATCAGTAAAGAACTCGTTCACTGCTGCAATAACCCTATACCAGAGAGCATGCATATTTTTAACTTTATTTTAAGAGAAAAACTTGTCCTAGGAGGGTTTTGAAGAGTCCTTTCACCATCACCACTATGGATCCTATGGTAGACATCTACTGTTGATCATCAACTTGGTTGTTATATCCCTCGTCATTGAGCTTCCCAAATGCGGTAATCTAAAGTATTACATCAAGCCTAAAATATATAGATGAAACTAAAACTATGTAAAGCGATTACTTAGTAAAAGCACATAAAATCAAACCTAATTACTCTAGAAAAAACCTGAAAACGGGTAATGGGCCCAGGCTTGCACCTTTGCTTATCGCAAACATGAGGCATGTTCCATGGTCTCCAACCCATGATCCCCAAAAGGGTAACTATTGTCTAATAAGGATAAAGCAAAGACATAAAACCCGAATATTGTAGCATGTATTTTACACTGTAATGCATATATGCAACAGCCTATGCACCAAAGGCCAAAACTTGTCGCGGAAGCCTTGTGCACTGGACCGCCTTTTCTCGTCATGGCTTATTGAATCCAGAAAAATGATTTCACCTTATATTAGAAAAACACTTCAACAAAATTTTCACAATTACCATGTAAAGAAGTGAAAAATCCTTAACTATAGGGAAGAGAATATCATCCAGTTAAAAAGAGAAGAACAAAAACCAGAGGGTTGAAGCTAAGGCCTAGTAGGATCAACCTCAGGGTCCTCTGACCAAACCCCATCCAACGGGAAATATAATTGTGCTTCGTACATTCATCCAAAAAGATAAAGCGCAATTGCACTCAACATTTCCTGAGATGAAGCTATCATAAGTCAACATTTCACAACAGACTAATGGGTTTACCACACAGTTGCTCCAACTCGCTTTCCAAAACTCTCAGTAGATTTGCTTTGTTCCGCCTATATATCCAAGTTTGAGCATCTCGATCCCAATCAAACCTGGACGGACCGCTGTATAAACAACATTCAATTTTAGACATGCAAACAGATGTCAGGACAAGAAAAGAAAAGAAAATAATGCAATCCGTTCTGCACCGCTGATCCATTGATCAGCACAAGATTTTGCTAATCAGAATGATGACGAAAGAAAACAAATGTTCCTGAACCCCCACGTCAAACAAGGAACAAAGAAATGGAGGAGAGTGATGCAGATTCTGTTTACGTGCCCTTGGGGAGTGATGGTGAAGAAGAGGAGATGATAAGCTGATAACGAATAAAATGATAAAGCCTTCAAGCATTACACCACTGGAGAGAGAGTCTACCAAGAAACTAAAGCTGGATACTATCAGACATGTTGTCAACTACAAAAACCCATTGTAAAAATCATGTACTTTTAAGTTCCTTGCATAGTGAGACAGGTCATTTGAGCATGCCCCTCAAAATATGAAGTAACAAATTTTACTGCTTGTAGATATTACGAATGCTAAATTTCATATGGAAAGCTCACTTCATTTTCATTTCTTAAGTTTCGTAGAATAGGATTAGAATGACATGAACCGACTCGGATACACGTTCCATCGTTGCACCGCAGGATTAAAGTAGGGCTGTATGCAAATATCCAAGTGACTAGGTGAGGATGGTTTCTCTCTTAGTCTAGACTTTCCTCTCCATTTCACACCACCGCCCAGCCCCCCCACCCCCCCCCCCCCCCCAAGACCCCAACCCACGCACCCAAAGGAAAGAAGAAAAACAATAAACCTCAAGGGTCGGCTTTTGGTCACTGATTTTTCAGAAGGCAAAGATTGATGCATCTGAGGTGGCAAAGAGAGTTTTGAGAAGCTTCAATAATCATTGTGCTGCTTTAGTTCCGACCAACAATAACTCCAATGTTTCGAAGGGTTGGAATTGCCCTCCACCCTCATGGTTCAAGATCAATTTTGATGCGGCGGTCCGAGACAACAAGTCTATCCAAGCGGTCATTATATCGAATCATCTTGGAGTGATTATTGCAGCGCATGCTCAATCATCAACGATTACGGAACCGGAACATGCTGAAGCCTGGCTGCTCTTTCAGCTATAGAGCTGGCTTTGCAATACAAATGCACTCACATCATCTTCGAGGGAGATGCCTAGAATGTTATCAACTGGTTTAATGATTTTGAGGCTTCACCGAGCTGGAGATGCCATGCTACTATTGCAGACGCAAGAGGGAAGTTGAAACTGTTTCCATGCTGGAGCTTTGTAAAAGTTGATAGATATGCAAATAGGATGGCCCATTCTTTGGCCAAATGGGCAGCCTTTAACCATTTTGTTGGTATAGTTCCTGCATCATCCATCCACCATATCCTTTTGTTAATGGATGATGAGGGGAACTAATCTTTTGCTGTAGGCTCTCCGAGCGTTTCTCTTCATGTTATGAACTTGCTTAAAAAAAAAAAAAACATGCACTCTCCTAAACGCTTACATGAAACCACCAAGAAATAAGAAAAGGTCCGAATTCCAATTAATCAGTTTCACTCCTACCACACACCACCATGAGCCGCCAACAGGACCACCATCAATTTCCTGAGCCACCCTCTCTAATTAAACAAGCTCCTCCCACGGACTTGCAAATACCGTGTATTCCAAACACCCCATCCATCACTAGTTCCTGTCACTATCCCAGCATCAATTATCAGCTTTGCCAATTCCCTCCAAAATGGTATAAAATTATCCATTCCCGCTAGGACTGGATATAGAGCCCGAGTAATAGAGGAACCCTCTCACTGCACCTCTGGGAAGGTTGGTGGGGCAAGCAAATGTGTAGAGGTGAAAATAGCAACAAAAGGGGCAGTAATGTTCCCCCCCGCTGGTTATGTCGTCTATTTTATACATGGTTTCACATTTATGATATATTATAGATGCATTCAAAGTACTGAGGCCATAGTTGTTAGCATTAAAATATTTGATTGAAATGTAAAACGATTTGGAATTGTGACTGAATCAAAGATGGTCCTGAGTAGTGTGTATTGTAGTACAATTAACTAAAATATGCTTTAATTCTCTTTTTCACAAAACCAAGGTAATGGAACCTCCCTCCCTCCCCCTCTCTCCCTCCCTCCCTCTACACACACACACGCGCACACATACATATATGTAGATGTAAATACTTGTATATACCTCTCTCTATATTTATTGACCAATCTCTACTGTTTCAATTATTCCCTATAGCCTGATAAATTATTTTCTGTTCCTTTATGGTTGAGAAAATTAAATCCTGTTGACTTGCTTAATTGCTAGAAAGATTGTTTGGAAATTCTTTTATGTTTATGGAAAACCAGGAGCTGTGCAAGAGCTCCTACTACGTCATTTGAACCCAGCTAAAATTCACTCTTCGGTACTTTCTCTAGTCTATATTTTTCTCTCCCACTCTTTCTGCACATTGCCGCCAATCACCATGACTGCCTGCCGAAGGAAGAGCTGACGATCTTAAAGTAGCTGGCTATTGCAATAGTATATTAGAAATCGGATTTCAGATCAAAGGGAGACTTTTGTCATATACTCATATCTAACATAGGTGAACATATCTATGTTTAGCCAGCTCTTGAATCAGTAAATACAATCTCTATTAACGCCATATATTACCCATCTCCATAATCTCCAGGGATGTAAACCCTATGGTTTCTTCCCCTTGTCTCTGGAAATCATAGATTGAAATAATGGAACTGTAGTTTGTAAGTCAATGAAAGGAAATGGAACTGTGGTGGTGGTGGTGGTGGCAGTTACTTGATTTTAGATTTGGCTTCGATTGGTTGAAAACTACGTGGCGACCAAATGCCTTATGCTTGGGATTTTGCCCGGAGTCAGTCTTGGTGGTCGAAGGGAAGAGCAAGAAGAGGAAGTTGCTAGGAATATGGGTCCGTCGCAGAGAAGATGATGAGGATAGAGAAAAAGAATCATCCACGCAACTTACCTCTCAGTCCTCACCTAAAGCATTGGAAAACCCACTATAAGGGGTGTTATAGTAAAATTTCCTATTGAGAAGGTAAAATAGGCTGTACAATTGTGCAGCTCCGGTTTCCCTATGCATGTACGAAGATACTTTCTGGTTAAAATATTAGTTTCGCAAGAGAAATAACACACACGTCGAGTATGTTAAATAGACCTTGTTCTGCTTCAGTTTCCAATATCTGTTGCTCTTCACATGTACATGTACTACATGCTATTCTTGAAGAACTCAAAACGAATCTTACGGTTCTCAATTTGCCGATTCACGACTCACAAAACTTGGATGTGAACTCCAGATTTGAATCTCGACGACAAGTATGTTTGAGGCTAACAATTTTCATCGTACTTTCTCATTAACTGAGGGTAAGTATCTGTTTTAGACAATTAAAACGAATGAAATCACATTTCTCGCAGATTATCAAAATGACTGCTAGTACACGGACTCAGACCACAAAGACGTCTGGGAGAGGCTGTTTTCACATTTCAAAACCGTGGTCAAAATAATGCCTTTGCTACAGAGCTCCTCTTATGACTGATGGAAAATACAATGAATTAAATCATCCAAGTATCAACCACAATGTTTGCGGAACTAATTCAAGAAGGGATTGTATTGAAAAACACCATCTCCGCATCAAGATTGAATAAATGCCACTAAGGATGGGGAAGACAAGAAAAATAAAATGATTTCTTGTGAATTCAAACGTGTTTTCCTTAAGATCCCATTTTCGAAACGGCCAGGTCCATTAAGCACGTCTAAGTTTCTCTTTCCAAACATAACCTCTGTACTTGATATCAAGGCTGACTGTCATTAAGAAATTGTTGCCAATTTTGCTACGATGTTTTTCAGGAACTCAAGATAAATAACGAGATGCAGCACATGTAATTTAATAGTGTTCTTTTCTTGGGAAAACATAGCGATAAAAATGCCTATT